>JAGWEN010000138.1:0-229860 GCA_018703685.1 Orius laevigatus | reverse complement strand
GATTTGAGAGTAATGACTTGGTATTACATCTTATTTAATTTACAAAAAAAAGAGCATTTTTCTAAGATTGTGAAATTTTTTATTTAATTTTCGTGGGATGGGGGCAGAAAATACCCCGAAAGGTTAAAGTCAGTTAGCGCAGGACTTGGAAATTGGACACGTGACTGATAGCTTCCATTCAATTATTCACCTCCGTGGGTTCAAATTGTTTTGTTTGCTTTTATAATAAAACAAGAGAACTCGTGACTAGGGGTTGGTGAGGGTGGAAAAAAAGGAAGGGCGTTAGTACCTAATTCGTTTAGTGGTTTAATTCATCCGAAAGTTGTCAGGGTGTCACCTCTAGACTGATGCCGCCTGAGTTTTTCATACTCGGTCAACTTTTCACATTTGAACCCGTATTCGCAAGAACTTTTGATCTCGGTTTATTCGTTAGGTTTAAAAACTTTCGTACTCATTTTAGTCCGTACAACCTCCCCACTTCCGTTGGTCCCCCAGCCTACATGGCTAATCGTTTTATTTTTTTTATTTTAGCTGGGTTAATATCAGTTATTGATTCTCTGTTTCTCTCTTCACTCGCTAATATCCCAAATTTCGTAGACTTTATTTCATTTCGCCTTTTTATTTTACTTCCTTTTCCTTCTCAAATTCCTTTTATCCTCAATGTTCTCTATAATTCTCTTTCTCTCCCCTTTTACTCCTTCTGTTATCTCCTCTTTTTTTTTTTTTTCCTCTCTTCTCTCCCCCTATTCTCCTTCTCCCTTATTTTCATTCTCCTTTCCTTTTTCTTCCTTCTCTTTTCTTCTTTCTTTCCCCCCATTCCTTTTTTTTTTTCTTCATTATCTCTCTTCCCCTCCTTTTTTTTTTTTTCCTTCATGATAAGAAAATAAGGAACAGAAATTAGCTGTGATATTCCTCCCTCTATTTCCACAGGAACACGATCCCTAGATCCAGCTACGCCTTTCAGCTCCACGGATTACTGCCAGGGATTAGATTATGTCCCCCACCTTCTAGCATTCTTCTTTATTTATGATATGTCACTCCACTGTGCACAATTCCCTTATTCTTTATCTCGTTTTGCACCATGTCTCTGCCTAGCTATCCCTCACTTAGACATATGCCAAAAGAAAGAGAAAAGAAAACTAGCCGGAGTAATAGTTCAGCTAACTAATAAAGCTCACCAACTATACATTTAAAGTCATTATTAAGGGGGTAGATCGACCATGGAAAAACTCATCATGACAAGTTCACAGATTATTGCCGTAATAAATCCGGGAACGGTGGTAGGCCACACTTAGCCGAATTGTCCTTAAACCGGGGAAAGGAGGAGGGTTACCGGTATATTTCAAGAAGTTTATCGCCCATTTATATTATTAAAAGCACTCGGAATTTCGTAAAATTCCGGTTAAAAGATTAAACATTATTGGCGAAACTCTCGAGACGAAAAGAGTTTTGAAAAAGAAGTGTAAAGCCAGCTGGTTGGTTACCCATTAAGACACTCGAGGATCATTCGATATGCCCAGTCCTTCCCCTTCATCACGCTCGACACATGTCGCCCCCTTTGGAAAAACAAACTGCTCATTAAGTCCTTTGAATGTTACATTGACAAACTAACGTCTTTCAAAACCGATCTATTGTTCTGATTAATTTTTTTAGAAAAAGAAAAATTATTGTTCTTAAGTGGTCTATTGATGACTTCAGGAGTGTACACCTCTTCTCCTAATTTAAGCAAACATTAATTTCCTTAAACAAAAGGGAATCCCATGGTATGCAAACAAATGGCCCCTTCGTAAAACAACGTTTTGCAATGTCCATAAAAAGCAAAAACAATGGGTTCGTCCGGGATTTGAACCCGGGACCTCTCGCACCCTAAGCGAGAATCATACCCCTAGACCAACGAACCTGTTGAGAGCCTTTCTCTTTTTGGAGAACATGTTTTCGTATAATTAGTCGAGGTGGGAGAAAGTGGCCTCGAAAAGATGGCTTCCTTATAAGGATTTTGTCCTTATAAGTAGTTAATGTGCCTTTGTAACTTTATCAAGCATTTGCTCTGTTTCTGATTTTCTCCCTCAGATATCTTGTTTAGCAATGCTAATGTTATCAGAAGGCGACCGCCCCCGGCCCCGTTTCCCCCTTTTTACCCCGCCCCTCTTAAGAAAAGAAAAAAAAGTAATAATAAAAAAGGTGTAGAGGGACGGGAAAAAAGCTCCCTTCACCCCCATTCCCGTCATATAAATGTAAATTAGTTTCCTCCCAGTGTGTTATTCAAGAGCAAACCGCCCGTTTTATTTACACAATTTTCATTCTGCTTGGAAGAGAGGTTTTCGAGTAGGTACGAACGTGGGCGGGAGGGGGCTCAGGCTTCTCATTATACTCGACACACAATGGCTGTGTTCGGGCGAGGAGGAACCCTCGAGGCAAATTGTCAAACAAGGTAATATGGCGGCACTGATGGGGTTTTTGAAACGCCCGCGCCACCTTCAAACCCCTCCTCTTACCTCCTTCTTTTAACAACATTCTACGAGTATTACTATCTTTATACTCTACCTAACAAAAAGTATAATTTACATTACAAAATCAGCTTTTCCATGTTAAGTGGCATAGTATTCCTGAACGTTTGGTCCCATCAAAAAATTGTTTTAAGTAAAAGTTACTGGAAATCAAGCATAGAATCGATTTGCATCGTCAAAACATAGGGTCTTGTTTAAAATAAGGAAGTTAAGGTCGTTGTGGTGTATGTCGGATCCAAATATCGGATGCCAATTGATTCCTCACTAAAATCTAAGGTAAACCCCTAGTAAAATCTGGCTAAAATGAGTGTTTTCCAGTCTAAAAAGGTACAAATTTTTGCCGAAAATGGTTCAAAATCTGGCTGAAAAGGGGTTTTCCCTGTCAAAAAGGGTCAGAACCTGGCGAAAAGGGTCTTTTCATGTCAAAATCTTAGAAAAAAAGGGTCAAAAACAAGCTCTTATCAAACAAGGTTCAAACTAGACGGGTCTTACACTTGTCAAAAAGATCAAAAACTGTCTGATGAGTACCTTTCTTGTCCAAAAGGGTAAAAATCTGGCTTTCAGTGTTTCCCAGACTAAGGTGTTAAAGAAAAGGGTCTTTTCATGTCAAAATCTAGCTGAAAAGGGTCTTTTTTAAAATAAAAATCCTTCTAAAAAAGGTCTTTTTGATGGGGAAAAAAAAACTACGGTTTTTGCCTTGATTATCTCTTAGGACTTTTATATCATTCCCGAAATGCGTGAAAATCGGGCTAAAATCTAAGTGGGGCTTACTAGGATACGTAATAACATGATCTAATTGTATTTTTGTTTTGTTTCAGCAAGCCAAAGACTTTTTTGGAAGAGTTGTCGAAAAAAATTTAAACAAAATCAAAGACAAAGGTAGGTTAATTGTGTTTCAATTTTAGCCATAAGATCCATATTCGGTCCATTTGACGCATAGAAATGACAAAAGTCGGATCCAAGAAGGGTTTTTATTGCAGGAAGGTTCGGACCCGAGGAGGCGGCAAACACGTAAATGGAAAGATCACTCGCGTCCCTGAACGTGCAAACCTTGGGTTTCAATTTCCTTAAGTCAACTCCGTCTCGAATCAAGTTTGGTTAACAATCCCCCATTTCGAAACTTTATTGGACTACCTGGTTGTTTTGGTAACGAGAGGAAACCCCATCTCATCCCCCTTCCCTTCCTAATCCCCAATCTGTCTCCCCCATCCACCACCCCTAACCGTCATTACAACAAAGCTTACGCTCATATTTGTCGCCAGTTAATCATCTTTGTTTGCTTATCATAATACCCTCAATTATTTGCATATTGGAATCAGTTTTTTTTGTTTAAATGATACGCTCGGAGCGACACCACCGCTCAATCAAATTCTATCACATCCAGATAGTTTAAATAACTTATTAAACGTTCCTGTACTGATTTTCAACCTCACGGTTTTAAAGAACCAAGAGAATCCAATTAATTCCGTAAATGGGAGAGTAAGGTAGTGGATGGTTGGGAGAGGTATTTGTGGTTGTGGAGAGGTCTGTAGAACCAAGAATTTTTGAGAAAGTTCAAGTTTTAGTCCTCCATACCACATTGTTTCTGTTTTGCTTCCATTAATGGTTCAGAAAATATTCAAGGAATTTTTTTAAATACCTTTTTATTCAAAAAGTGCATTCTCATCAAAATTAATGCTTTTTTGAAAAAGCGGGAATTTTTTATTCATTAACAAATTGTCGCCCTCCCTTCCTGAAAAGGATATTTTTATTGTAAGATAATTTGTCCATTTTCCTCTGCATCATATAAAAAAAAAAAAAGGGGTGGAATCCATTTGGTCCCTATATATCTTTTAAAAGGCCCTGTTTTTTTACCCTCCGAAGTGGGGAAAAACAATTTTTTTTTTCCGAATTTTAACTTCAAAAGATTTATTATTTCCGGCTATTCAAAAAAATAAAACGTTGTTTCTGTCGTTAATAATTGATCAAGATTGTTTTTATGTAAAAATTTTTTTTTCTTTTTGGTCTGAGTCTCTATAGTTTTTTACTCAATGGGTACATTCAAACAAGAATTTAATGAAACTTGATGGCATAAAAAATTAAGTCGCATTTTTTTTCTATGCTTTTTCATCTAATGTTGCTTATTCATCTAATGACTATTACATCTGAAGAGCACAAGGGATAAACTAGCTAACTCAGATTTCAGAGAGCAGTTAAGGTCCCTGTTCTTCCCCTATTTTCCCCAATTCCTGCGCTAAATATTCATTGATTTGAGGCATTTGGCCCGTCCTTATGTTCTAGCTATCTTTTCCGGTCCCACACCTTTCGAAACCTTTTTTAATTGTTTATATGTAATGAGTTTGTCACCAATCGTCCAAGGTGGTGCTTGGTAGAATCTGAAGAATCTGCTAGATTTTGAACCGTTTTGTACGATTAAAGCATGAAAATTGACTAAAAATACACTATTTTTGTAACATTCCGGAAGAAAGTCACCATTAATCTTGTATCTTTGATCACTTGAAGCATTGGCAACTCTACTTTTTGCCCAAATTATTGCTGTTATCGTAAAATTGATGTAAATCCCCAGGACGTTACTAGGGAATCGATTTAGCACTGACGCTTTTCAAAAAGAAAAACTGCTGGTCCACTGGAACCTGCAGTGTATTATCTTGTCCGATCTTCACCAAATTTTCACCATATGCAGAGTAGGGTTAGGAGGTTGGGGTGTCTAGGAAGTCTGAAGAGAGCCCACTTTTTGAGAAAGTTCCAATTTTGAGATTTCCACTTCCATAGCTAATAGAAGACTAGACCTTCAATTTAAAAAAAAATACATTAACTTCTTTGGTACTAAAGATTTAATACCATGGAAACTAATTTTTACGTTTTTATTTTTTTTTAGCGAAAACCGACGATATTGTTAAAAGCGAAATTTGGTTTCATTTCAAAGAGGGTTACAACAACGCAGTTCGAAAAAACGTCTACATTTCCGATCTCATATAAGTCGCCAACTGGTAAGTTCTTCATCCTTGTCTCTTTTGGCAATTATTGCCTCGTGATCGTCACCCAGTAACTTCTTTCGTTTACACCTTGCCCTTACCTTCTTAATTTACAAATGAAGTAGCAGCATGGCCAGTTTTGTTAATTTATTCACTAGTTTTATAGTTGATTTCATACTTTATTTTTTTAGGATTCCACTACTGCATATCTCGAGGCTTAAAACCTGTACAGAAAATAGGAAAATAATGATTCAACAAATTTTATAACATTTTATTTTTATCATATAATTTTTTTATTGTATGTATTTATAATACAGAATACAAGATTTAAACTTGGTCTCGTATATTGTCCCTAGAAGGAGTTCTCTCTACTTAACATTATTTTCTATTTACAATTTTTTTTTTCTTAATTTTTTTATTTTACTTTTCTTTGGCGTCTTCATCGGTTTTTCGATAAGCATAGACTACATTGCACTCGAATATTATATAACATCTAATTCACTAGAACTATTTTATTTCTACGAAAAATAAAATGAAAGAAAAAAAAATCTTAAAAGATTTATTTAAACGGTCAGTGGCTGATGAGAAAAAATAAATTACTGAAATAAAATTGATGAATTGCTGGGGTTACTTTTGCACAGTGAAGGCTTATTTTATAAAGAATGTCCCTAAGTACTAAAAAAGAATCGCATTTTTTAAATATATCACAGCCAACTGCGCATAAAATTTTAAAATTATTTTGATTCTCGTTTTTATTTTTTTTTTTTATTAAAATTGTTTTCTTACAACGTTCAAAATGCTGACGTAAGCTGTCCCATATTTGTGTTACCTTACAATGCAATTAAAGCTCGCAATATTTTTGTTTTAAAATGATTAAGTCATTATTTTTATTATAAATAATATTGAACACGTTTTAGCGTTAGATTTAAGTTGGTAGGTGAAAATATTAAATGTATAGAGATAACTTGTTTTGGGGTTTAGTCGGATGAAGAAGGGGTCGAATGTGGGGGGATCGGGGGCGGGAGGTGAGTCGGAGGCGGGGGCGGCGGGGTTCCTTTGAGGGCTGCGTGGAGAGATGAGAGGGAGGGGAGGAGGGGGAGAGAATGGTGGAAGGTGGCGAGGGAATGGAGGAGGGCGGCCGAATGCTCCTGGGCCTTACGTCTAAGCTCGGCCGCCGAACTGTGACCGCTCGCCGTCGACGAACCGCTTCCGCCTCCGGAGCCGCTCCCGTTCCTCGAATCGTCCGGACAACACGAACAATGCCCTGCGAAAAGATCAGAAGAAAAATTCTATGAGAACAATTTTGCTACGAAAAACAGCTAACAGAAATTAAAAAGAAAACGCTCCAAGATATTTTATATATTATGTTGAGTTGACAATGAGTCACTTTTACGATTTCTACCTTATTTTAACGAGAAGACCTTTTCCATGCTTTTGAACCTTTCTCAATCGGTAAGACCCTCAGATTTCGAACCTTTTTCGATGATGAAAGACACTTTTTAGCCAGTTCCATACTATCATTGACTATCAAATGCCAGTCCCACAAAATCGGTTAAAAATTGACTGAGTTATGTGATGAAGGCTTGTGGTACGTTCTTGTTTCATTTCTGTCAATACTTTTTTGTTAATTTTTTTACTCGATAGAGAACTTATAAGGGGGGAGAAAAGATTTAAATGTATGAAAAAGGCGTGAATAGGCGTTTAGCACCTGATCCCTCCTCCCGTTTCTAACCCAATATGTCCTCTTGGTCTGAACCATAATGTAATTGGGAGACGGCGAGATATTAATAATAATTACGGTTGGAAACAAGACTTTAGAGGCTTCAATTTGCTTAACACACACTCTCTTTAATATATTTTGATTATGCAATAAATAACCGCCCCTTTGAGAAGGGTGGCCGGGAGAGAGGCTCGGGGGTGGAGGTGATAAATACAGATTAGACGCTCCCGCAAAAGCCCGGGAGTCATGTGTCTTGATGACGCCTCAGGTGTTCGCGGGAGAGACGTGGATTCAATGTCGGTTTATCCACTTAGTAGCCGCTTTCCCTCTAAACCTAATTGCTAAGAGCGTCTCCGGCCAAAACGCATTAACCGAGCTCGAGAGAAAGCTTGAATTCCCGAATTAACAAATTATAAACTAACATCCGATCTCCCCATTCGTTAATTTAACTCGCAATCAGATGTCAGACTCGTGTACGTTACCTCGCTTAATTCACCACTTGATCAATTTAAAGGGATTAAATTTAGGAACGGAAAATGTCATAATTTCAAGACCAATTTCCGGTTGAAATATCTATATTTTGACACAGAGAAATATCAAACTGTTTACGGTTGGCTAGACCTCTAGCGGCCTGTATGTTTTGGTGGAAAATTTCTTTATGAAAGCTTGGTTTTTTCCGATTATCTCGAAAATGGCTACTCGGAGCCAAAAACGTAATAAAGTAAAAGTTGTTTAGTATACTTAATTGGAATTAAATAGTAGACTTAACAACGTTAAACACCACGTTTAAACATCTTGCTTGAGGGTAATTTTTTTCCCCTCGTAAGCAATGCTCCTAAAATCATTGCTTTTGATTCGTCAGTCAATGATGCATTGCCAAGGTACCCATCGTTCTTTGCGAAGGACTAGCCTTCAAACATTAGAAACAATAGCAGGTGGTGAATATGTTGAATAGGCTATTAGTAGAAGAATGAGATGTTGATTAGCGATCACGTAAAATTCGATACATCAAAAATAAAAGTTGATGGATCGGGGATCGCGTATAAATTGGATAAACCTAACTTTCCATTCCTTTAAAACTATGAGTAACGTTCATGAGGTTGAGCCTGTATGAGAAAGAGGGAAACGGGCGGTGGGGGTGGAGGTGCTCCATTTGGAAATGACTCGGGCGGTAATTCTGTTACCGAGTTGTAAGTTTTCACCTGAGTGTATATAATCTCCGCCTATGTGTGAGTGTGTTGGGAGTAACGAAGTTTGCGAGAAGTTGGTCGAGTTATGACAACGCCCTAGGACCAAGTTAACCTAATCAACAACACAACCTTCCCTCCTCCCTTAATCCTTTACTCCTCCCTCAAGCCCTCACTACGTACTCAGTCCTCATGAATTCACGCTAGAGAACAAAACTAAATAATCTTCTTATTTCAAAAGACTAATTTTATGTTATTAAACTCCTTTCCACTTTTTGCCACTTCGATTGTGGAAATACCCAGGTGGGCCAACACAAAACAAAAAGAGAAAAACGGCCAATTAGGTATCTTGAAGTTTCTTCGTAGCTAGAACTTCTAGAAATAATCTGGATTTCTACTGATTGAATCACAGATTTTACCTCCAAAGTTGGGACCAGGCGAGGGGGTTTAAGGTTAAGAGGGTACTCTATTATGGGAACCTTCATTTTGATGATAAGTTTTATTATAAGTACCTTTTAAGACTGGAAACAACGGCGGAGCGAATTGCGGTGGGAAGAAAAGCGGAGGATTCCTGGATGCAAGTCCGGAGTCGGTGACCGGGCGGAACCCCACTCTGTAAAAGAAAATTAAACAAATTAGGCAAAATTAAACAAATTTAGGGTATTGACATCCTTTTCGATGTTTTCGGCATGCTCTCCAAGGCATTGGCTTAGCAGAAAAGCAGTAGTACATTCTGAAGCACTGATTCAACTCTACCTATCAACTACCCCACTTCTTAGAAAAACTAAGCAGAATGAGAAAAGAGAAATCCCAGGAACCTTATTTATTTTTTGACATTAAGTTGTTAACTTAAGTAAAAATAAGCTTCCTTAATATGAAAAGAAGGAATATAATTTTGTTATTATTTTAAGCCCTCTTAAATAAAGTATAGTTTACAGAAATGGTTTTTTTCCCTCCCTTCCCTATCCTACTTTGTTTTTTCATCCCCTCGTTCAACATTTTAATGGATAAGGGACGGTAAATCCCTTCTACCTAATGTACCTAAAGGTTATTTCCCGTGCCTCCTGATGGCATTAAGAAAAAAAGACATGCCAGAAATGAAATCTTTTAAAATGGTTTTCATCCGGGGTCTAGACATGTATATTTGAAGAAGACGCCGGAGGGGGGAGGGGGGAGGTCTTAAGCTGGGCACAAAGTCACGATTTTAATGCGGATCTCGAACATCCTCCGGCTTTTCTCCGTCTTGGCTTTATGGACGAGTTTAAATCGGGTTTATAATTTTTACGATTTTCAGACTCAAGATACACTAACCTACAAACCACCTCTTTTTTGGGTAGCCTTTGTTAGTTTTCGCTCTTTTCAACATTAGCACATTCAAGCACTGAAATCATCCGTAACTTTCACAATTTTTGACAGATTTTGTCGATACTTATACCTTTGTAAAGCTCTTTTGAACATCTACAATTGTTACTTAATGCATAAAATCTCTCCAAATTCTCCTTAGCCCTCATATTGGTGTTTTTTTAATTAATGAATCCCTCTGATCAATGCAAGAGGTTCTAGGAGGTTATTGTTCAGAGTTGCCACTCTATTTACAATAATTTTCTCTTCCTTTCTTAAAAGTGTGGTTCGATTCCGAGATGTATTTTCTGACTAATATACATGGAGAACTATATTTTAGTCTCTTTTTAACAGTTTTTGAGATGAAAAAATTAATTTATTAGGTAAATCAAACAGGGGGAGCAAATAATTGGTAAAGAAACAAATTATGATCCGCCATTATTTGGGAAATTGTTAATTCTCAAAAGGGAAATAAAACGTCTTAAGATGGTATAATTGACATTTAATTAAGAGGTTCGTCATTATTATAAATTGAGGGCCTTCGGAAACTCAAAGGGAATCCTTTTAAAAGGTCGAAATCGAGTTTCGCGACTCGTCCCCGGGAAATTTAACAATAATTCATTCAAAAGTCATATTCGGGAGCGAAAAAGGGAAGGGAATTAATTCGATGAGAGATTTTCCCTATTCAAGAACATTTTGATGCCTTATAAAGTGAGTGGGGAGTCGATCCCTTCCGTAAACGCAATTAGACCATCAAATATTAAATAGGGAGTTTGTTTTTTGAGAATTAAAAACAACAAAGTCCCTACGGGCGTGAATAATCGCGTTTTTGGAAGGGATGTTCTGTGACGTGTAGGGGAGGGGGTGAAAATAAACGAGTTACGTAACACACGGACTTTGATTCCGTACCTCTAATGCACCCTGTGACGCAATCCACCATTTTACATACAAATCTTGCGAGCCATAATTCCAATTAGTTGACAACATGTTACAAACAACCCTAGTTCAAATTTGCTTAATTATTCTGGAAAATCCGCAATTATTATTTTTAAAATTAGTGCAAAAAGCTATATTAAAATTTAAATGGATTTTAAATAATTGAGAGATATTCTGTAATAGGAACAAACGGGTTGTTTATTTAATATGTATTTCTCCAATACCCCTCGAGTAGGAATTAATTGTTAAACGTGGCCCCCCTTTTACCGATAGGGACTAAGTGCCGTTGAGATGGAGGTGTCTCGTTAATTATAAAATTGAATAATAGAAGGGCGAAGAGGGTATCAAAGCCGGGCATATACAAGATTTAGAGCGAAGCCACAACTCTATTTGCTGTGATTACAGACTGTAGAATAGGCTGCTGTTAATATTCAAGCCGGCCCGTTTGAACATGCACAAAGACTCGACGTGGGAGGGGCCCTCATTACACGCAGATCCCACAAAAGGGAATTCAACCTTAAAAACTCCCAGAAGGAAATTATCGATTCTAATTCCAAAGGCCTACAGAATATCCGAAATCGCGCCTGTGGTTAAGGGCCTAAAGATAATCAACAAACTAGGAGAAAATTGTGGTAAAAAAGTCTTTCTTGTAACTGGGTTGAGTTTAGGGTGACCAGAAGAAATTTTTCATTTTGCGTACTATTTAAATTTTGCTTATCCTTTGGGTTCTTATTATCGAAAAGATACAAAACCTCCCTAAAAAAGGGGTATTTTCTTGCAAAATAACAATCTGTTTGAAAAGGGTCTTTTTTGTCAAGTAGGGTCAAAATCTGGGTGTTTTTTTTTTTTTTTTTTTTAAATCAAAAAAGGTTCAAAAGTAGACTGAAACGGGTGTCTCTTCTAGTCAAAAATGGCTCAAATCTGTATGAAAAGTATCTTAAAAAAATGATGTGGTCACCCTAGTTGAGTTCCAAAACTTCTTTCTGACACCGTTTGTCAAATTTGGCCCAGTTCTTCTTTAATGTGATAAGTAAAAGCCCTAAAAATTTCAAGTCGAATGCTCCTCGGGGAGTTAAGAAAGCGTCCTTTGCTAAAGTCTATCGTTCGCTATTTTTGAAGCCATTAAGCTTGATGAAATATGTGAAGAGATTATAGAAAAGGTACTTAAGTAGGATAATAAAGGCGATGGTATCTTTTTCTTTAAAAAGGAGAAGAAAAGGGAGGAAAGAGAGAAAAAAGGACGTGACTCCCCTCCACGTCTCCATTCGTAGACTAAACGATTTTCCTCTTTCTAGAAAACAAAGTATGAAATCACGGAGCTAAACACAGGGTATAAAGTGCTGTTAAGTCCGTTTGGGTCAGGAAGTGCTCTAACAGTCTTAGGCCATCCCCTTTTCTCCGAGGGAGGGAAAGGAAACCGGAAGTGTTCCAAGCCATTGACGTCACTGACCGTAATGGCGGGAAATAAAAGGCTGAAAGAGGCGCTAATGGGCGCTCGAGAATACTCCTCGAGTGTTACACTTTGTAGACGTTTTTCCTCCCGGACCCTTTTCTCCTGCTAAATGGGCCTTACTTTACCGCTCTAAATTAGATGTCTTACTGCCTAAACTCCGCAATCCCATTTATTTGCGCAATACTTCTTTCCCTCGAAAAATCCGACGGTTTAAAGAATTATTACGAGCCATTGAATAGGGACCACCCTAGCGAGGTGAGGGCCCACCCTCATTGTTTATACAAGGGATCATTAATGAGACAAAAGACCAAACACGGGGGGCGAAAGTGGGTGGCCTTCTTTTAAAGACCACGGCCAATTTCACTTTGTGCCTCATAATTGGTTTTGTTTGCATGTCTTTCCGAACGCCCCTTTTCAAGGGTGAAGAGGCCCGGGATGAAATAAGCACGTGACCGGCTGACAGGTCGCCCGCCTAGCCGGATGATCATTACTTTTAAAGGGGAAACGGCAGCTTCTCATTCCAGAATCAAATCCATCCTTTCTTTAACAGCCACACAATTTTTCCCCCATTGTTTATAACTTGGATTTCAAAGTTGGAAACCTTTGATGAATTTAGCGTTTTGGTATGGAAATCGATAAGCTTCTACTGAGGTGCACGTAATTAAGGCTTTCGCGGAGGTAAATACTGATTAGGGTTTGAGCGAGAAGGGCCGGGGAGAGGTTGTTAGACAGAATTAATTCTGTGGGTAAGCGAGCTGCAACACTATTGAATATTAAAGCCGTGGAAGGAGTGTGGGCTGAGAGGGAACCTTCCTTCTAATGGACTAATGGGGTTTCGCCCGTAATTGGCACTGGCCCTTAATTCACTCTGATTCCATCACACTAAGATCCCATCATCTTTCAACCATTTTATGAAAAATCGCAAGAATTCAAAAATCGATCTTTTTCCCTTTCAGAGATGATTTTAGCTGGCGGAAATTTATCGAATTATCTTTATCAGATCTAAATTTAGTTGACTCTTCCTAATGGATTTGAGAGTCCATAATAAGCATTCAGAACTTAATCCACTCCGTTCTCCCCTAGACATATGACCCCCTTCGTCCCTGGAGCTTTTGAATTTATAAAAGCTATCTTTAGAACATGAATTTCTTTCCCTTTTAAATGCTATAAAGAATTGTGAATTTATAAAATTATTTTGTTTCAAGATGCCTACCCGCAAAACGTCACCGTGTGGCGGGTTTAGCAGAACTAGGCCTGAAATGAGATCACTTCTGATTTCGGTGTGGCCCAGTTGGTACCGTGAGACTTAACTTGAGTACCTTTAAAGTCTATTTTATTTTTATAAGGGAGTCCTGGGTGAAATATTTAGTCCCTACGATGAAGGTATGACGACCCAGTTCTTTTCTCATTAATCAATCTGTTTTACCGGAACGTTTAACCGTCTAAATTGGTACATCCTCAAATAAATCATAATATATTATCGAGTTAGTTATCCTGGCCGTTAAATAGCGGTGATTCCATCACGTAACACGCCGGCTCGTTCAACTACTTAATTTCAACTGATACAATAGGTGGACCCTTTTCCTTTCAAACTCTTTTTGATCCTCACGCCACATAGGGAGCAAAAAAACAATTTTTTATATGAATTAAATACTTTTATATTAAAGTAATTATTATCCTTGATTAAAAAAGCCTAGAGAAGCTATCTGTCCTAATTTAGTAATTTTGTCATTTCCCGGCTCATTAGACACTCCTATGCTCAATTTCAACCTTCTTCTGTTACTTTTTGAGTTCACAAACTTCCACATTGCAAGAAAAGTTTCGGCGATTTAAACCTTGGTCCTCAGCTCACGAGGCATTCCTGTCACGATTTTCAATCGTCACCAGACCTTTTTTTAGGAACAGGATTATAATAAATTCTAATTCAAGTATTTTTGTTTTGAAAATTTTTTTTATATTCGTAAAGGAATATGAAGATTAGAGAGTAAAACAGAAATTGTATTTAGGATGATAACTTTTTAAAATAAGCCCCTTTTAAGGGGTTGGAAAAGGGAAAACATATGAGAATTTTTTTTTCGACATCAGTGTCAAAACTTAGTTTTCATTCGAGAAAAGTGGGAGGAGAGGGGGCGAATTAAGTTTCATTACTTCAAAGCCTTGATCCTCGAGGCGGAGAGGAAAAAGAGGGAGAAGTAAAAAAAAAAAGTGGAAAAAATTCGAGACTCCGCTTTTTAAATTAGTTTTCGGAGTTGAGTGGACATCCTAATGCTGACTTTTCTCATAAAAAAACGGAGTTATTTTAAAAAGAAGCTTATTAAGACACACACAGGTAGGGAGAGGGGAATATGAATACTTTATGCCCCCACCCACTTTAAAAAGTTAGCCTCCAACCCCCCCTTCTCAAACTGAGGGATACATCTGTAAAAAGTAAAAAGAGTATCAGCTTCTCCGCTATGAAAAATGTATATAGTCAAGTTTTGTTTAAAAATTCTATCAAGTTTCTGGTCCTGTTATTGCATCAAGGCTGGAGATACATTTTTTCTCAAGGAAAAGAGGGTTCCTGGGGGAAGAGGAGGCTGTGGAAGAGAGTAAATAAATTGAATTTTATTTGACCGAACCTCCCGCTTGCTCCCCGGCGCTCATCTCCTAACTTTTATGTACTTTTTCCCTTTGATGATATAAAAATATGATAATTGGGTGATGCTCCTCGCCTCGATGGAAGATTCGCCTCTATTAAATATTCATTCCGGTCGTCCCCGGGTTGATGATGATGACGTATTAATGGATGAACCCCTTTTGCGGCCTGGCTAACTAGATGGAGGAGGCCCAAAGCACTTGATTAATCAACTTTGACGTCAATTTTTAACCCTCCCCCCACCCCTCGAGGCTGATAGGGGATATTGTCTTTGAGCCGAACCCCCCCTCTCCACCTTCAACAGCTCCCCGCCCAGAGTAAATGGAAAGTGCCTCCACTTAATGAATACTTGAATAAACTCAGAAGATAGAAAGAGGAAATAAAGTCTTTTAAATTATAACAGCACTTATATTATACACTCTTCACTCGATTATCATGTATATTGGAATCAATTGGACGATATTTTTTTTTTAATTTTCGAAAATTAGATCATATTCAACTCATACCACATATTGACAAAAGGACACCAAAGTCGAAAACCCCATTTCATTTATCAGTGAGGTTCAGTTTTCGGTGCTAAAGCGTTCAAAAGAGGATTTTATTGCAAATTGTGAGATTTTTTTTCTTATTGATTTGCTCTCATGTACTTACCACAGTTTTGTGCCAAAGGAGGGCCCGTAGCCTCACTCCCCTGGGGCTCGCTACACCCGAGAGAGAACTTTTTTAACAAACCCTTGACTACTACGTAGTTATCTAAATTTTAAAAAATCCACTAAAAAAAAAATCATAAAATTCGGTCTAATAAATTCGTTGGAGTCGTCAAAATGACGAGGGTTTACCAATAAGCACCTACTAAAAAGAATTACTATTCTATGGTTATGCCCAATCTGGACTGCACTGTACAGACAACAGGAGGACAGAAACTTACTAATGGATGAAATGGAATTAATTAGTGATTGGCGGCTATCATGGTTTATTTGTGATTTAAAAAAATACATACCCATCGCTGGAGAAAGGCGAAAACAACGAAAATTGATGCGGCGAAGCCGGGGTGACACTTGGAGCAGCCGGGCTTGTGGCAGCGCTCGATACTGGGGATCTACAAAAAAAAATTTTTTTATCGAAATTTTCTTTTAAACGGATTTTCTTACTTTGGGCTATTTCGGTGGTCAGAAGGAGGAGTCAAAGGTCGACTTTCTTCAGCTCCTGCGGTCCCTCCTGGGCTCGAACAGACCGAATTATCATCAACGACGACTTCCTAAAAAAAGAATACGTCTTTAACCTATTTTTCTTGAAAGCTGATGTTATTGGAGCCGTCGTGGTGGTTTAAGGAAAAAAAGGGAGTTTGGATTTATCAGTTAGTCTGTATGGTGAGAGGGGTCGGGGGTGGCTCGGTTGCCGCTAGCAACGCATTATCATAGCAGAATCACGGGGCCGAGTCCCAACCCCCATTTATTCACATGCAAATCAGATAAAGAGATGGTAAACAAGATGGCGCCACGTTGTCGGCCGTCTCGATTTCCCAATAAAACCGCATTCCCTGATGAGTCCTCCAGGTAAGATCATTAGCAAAGCGCTAAATCCCTATGATAAATCACCCCGCGATCCGGGACGTCTAATCAAAGGGACCGAATTCCCGAGTGATTGTCTCCGATTAGTTAAAACGTCTCATTACACACGTCACGGCACCTGCTCCACCCGACAAATCACGGTGATTTACTTAAATGTTAAAACAAGCGTAATATTCAAACGAATTTCCATATAGAAAGTTATACGTCGATAAATGGGGAAAATGTCTATTTGTTTAAGGGAGGGTAGTTTTTTTGAGGAGGCCCAAGGGACCCTTCAATATATCGGGGGTTACAAAATAAATTGAAATTGGGAAAAATCACTTGCCTTATTCTGAGCGGAAGGTTGTTCGTCTCTTTCTTGCTCTTCTCTTTTTCTCTGCTCTTCTTTCAGTCTCTCCGCTTTTCTCCATTTTGCCCTTCGGTTTTGAAACCAAACCTAAGCAGAAAAAACACCAAATTATAGGCTATGTCAGTCTGTTATGGAAATATGTTATGAAAAGTCCTGAAAATTTCAAGTCAATCGCCCAGCAAAGGGCTAAGAGAACGAAATGTCCTATTTTTGGACCGAAAAATACCATTTTTTGATTAGAAAATACCCTTTCCCGACAGTCGAATACCCTTTCGTAAAGTAAAGAACCTTAAGGGTCATTCTAACCTGTTTCGTTCAGTAAAAGACCCTTTATTGATAAGAAAAATCCATTTTTGATAGGAAAACAACAGTTTTCGAAAAGAAAGACCTTTGTAAGATAGGATAAACCCTTTTTCATTGAAAAACACTCTTTATTAATAAGAAAAGACCCATTTTCCCATAATCACCTTTACTACATAAGATATACCATTATTAGGTAGATTTTAACCTTTTTCGACAAATAAAATCCATTTTCTCATATGAAAAGACCCTTGTTCGATGGAAAAGACCCTTTCTTGATCAGAAAGACCCTTAGAAGACAGGAAAAACTCTCTCTCTTTTGAAAAAGACCCTTTTTCGATAACGATGACCCTTAATCGTTAAGAAAAGACCCATGATTAGGCAAATAATAACCTTTTTCTGTAAGAAAGATCCATTTTTGATTTAAAAAAAAAAAAACAAAAACAAAAAAAAACAAAAAAAAAACATGTTTTTGTCAAGAAAAGACTTTTTTTTATTAATTTAATGAAAATTTCGTCGAGTTTACAGTTTCAGAGCTGAAAAACTCCATGTGAGTCAGATTTCCTTGATTTACATTATAAACTTTAAGAATATTGTATTCATACTTGTCTAAGGAAAAAGAAAAGACGTAATAAACGTAATAAAGGCACTTATGAGATAAGAACGTCGTTAAAACTTCCAGACACTAACGATCTCGTCAACCTACTTAAAAAATATTTTTAACACATTTTTTATATTTACACGAAATTATTACATTCTTGAATAGAATCCGCACGGGAGTTGAATAAAGTCGGATCCGTTTTGGCTTCTTCTTCTCCTCCTGGTCAATACAAACGAAATACTCGCTCTACGACATTAGCAACTGTCAGAGGTTATTTCCTGTCAGATTATCTGCCCCATTCTTTGATTTCTTTATTTCGAGGGGTAGCCCTTTCGGAAGAGTCTCAAGGGACGAAACCTCCGAGGTCTTTAGCCCAATAAAACGTCCCGCAGTATTTCAATTTCCACCATCAATTTTTATACACTCGAATTAGATTCGGAAAGAGCGTCGAGTACGCTTCGACCAATGAAATCCATCTTATAAATGAGTTACCAATGTTTTGATGAAAATTAAATTTTTAAATTAATTCTTTTTAATTAATTCTGCCTAACGAACGTAAAAAATAAATTGCTTAGCTTTTCCAAAATAAAATATACACAAATAAGAGAATCAGGTTAGCCCCTCACCGTCCTTATTTTTATGAAAAAAAAAGTTGAACGGATGAAAATTGCGTTTTTAATGAAATATTCATCAAGCTCTTACACCGAATTAAAATTAAATTAAATCGCAAACGGGATTAAGTTAAATTTAAAGGAGATAAAAAGCCTCCTATTTCGTCCTGAGTTATTCATCGGGTCAAATTAAACACGAAAATAAATGAAAATAATTAATTCAAACGCTGAAGTTTAAGGGAGTTTTTGAGTTTGTGTTGGGAAACTGTAGGTGAGAGAGGAACGGGGGCGAGGAGGCTAATGAGGCTGCTGATCTGATTGGCCCCTTTCCCCTGAAGGTAATCTCGTTGTCTCTTTGTATCAGCCAATCAGTGGCCCGCTTATATCACGTTAGCTGCACCAACTCTAATCAACAGAGGCTAACTTTCTATATTACACTTTGTTACTCCTCTCCTAAATTTACAAAGGGAAGTCTGCTTTTGTCGAATTCATGGCTTTTTTTGTTATTTTTTAAAACTCGTCTGTCCGATTATTGTTTTTGTTTTTAATATTATATGAATTTTCACACAAATCAAACTATAATTCACACTGATTTCAGTGAGCAGCCTTGCGTTTTTCAGTCTGTATACTAGTTCAAGAAAATTTCGTTAAAGGCCATGAATGTAGTGTGCAATTTATCAAAAACTGGCCCTAAAAAAAGGGGTCATTTTTGAACATCGATTTCTCCTGAACGGTTCGACCGATTTTGGCTATAGAATGCCCATTAGACGCAGAATTTAATAATCTTTCTTTTCTTACTTAGTGATTAAGTCGCTAAAATGCATCGTTTTTGCTCTAGAGATAAAAAACTGAAAAAAGTGCCAAATTTGGCAGGTTTTTCAAAATGGCGGATGAAGCAAAGAAGGGGGGGTCCCGCAAACTTGGATTTAGAATACCTTTATGGTCCTAAACAAGAAGAAGTCATAAAATAGTGCACCTTTTGTAATTTCAAACCCTAATTTGGACTAAACAGTGTGTCATTTACTAAGTGGAATGGAGCTAGATTTTAATGTTGCATACTCGGAACCAATACTTTATATTTTGAAAGATTCGGAAGCTAATATTACCCAAACCTGTCATTTCTAAACGTTCGGAATGTTAAGCTTGACAACTGGAATGCGGTAAATCCCTGTTAAGACAAGCATGAAGAATAAGGCAGGTTCGAGAGGAAAATGATGACAGTCGTTTCTCGAATATATGGTGGACGTAGGAAAAGAGCGAAGTTGGCAGAGTGGGCAACGTGCCGCGTGGGGGTAAAAGGAGGGCAAAGGAGGGGAAATAATATGTAAATCCCTGCGGTCTATTGTGCCCTCCTCACTGACATATGTTCTAACCAATGGATATAGGATGTTTACTGAGTGCTTAGCGGAAGACCGAGAGTCAACATGTTTACAAAAGGGATGTTTCAAATGGTTTATTACATGATAATCCGATGTTTATTTATCAACTATATCTTCCATTATTTACTCTCTGTAATGCTTATGAATTTGTTTAAACAAATTATTATATTCATTATTTACGTTACTAAAATTGGTTTCCACGATATAGAACACCAAATTCATCAATCAAATTGCTGCAAATATTATCATAGTCCAACTTATAGATTCAAAATGGATATTTTTAGGAAAAATATTCTAGTTATTAAACGTTTAATCTTCCTTCAATTATTAACAAATGAAGTCGATTAATATACCGTTAGAAAGCTATAATGCTCAAAAATGCTCAGGGTTCAAAAGTGAAGAAATCTCAAAATGAAACTTTCAACCTTTTTCCTCTTCAACGCGTGTAAAAATTTGTATTAGAACCATAGATGTTGCAGAAAAACAAGGAAGTTCAAAAATCTGATTTTTAGCTTTAGCGACCCTTATGAAGCATGTTGGAGGCTAATATTGTAGGAAAAACTTTAGTTCAATATACCTAATGTGCCAAGTCCCTATAAAATTGGTTCTAGGGGACTTTTTATTCCCTTATCTGGCTGTATACTCTTTTCGCATGGATTTTTCTTCCCATTCAATACATCAAAATAGTTCGAACACGAGTTAAGATCAGTTTCAGTGACATGGACAGACGTCGGTTCCATCTCCAATTTTAAATCTAACCCCTCTCCACATTAGCTGTCACATTAGATTCCAATTGAAAAATATCCGAGGGGTTCACTATGAGTCCCAAGGGGTTACCCGATACTCCCTTTCGGACACCGTAATTTCCCTTGATCTTGTTAATAAATGTAATTTTTCGTTTAGACATAAGAAAAGAGGATAATGCCTTTTTTTATTTAATAACGGAAAAAAAATTTTATTCTTGGATAAATTAATTCATCGTCGTATACGGAGTTAAAATGGCGGCTAACTAAGCCCAAGGTCTTTGAGGGCACTTGAAACCTTTTGTCGGGAGGGCTTAGTCGAATCAACCTTCATTAGACGCTCCCTCACCCACCTATGTCAACCATGAGAATTCTTCACGTCAGATTACAAGGGACAAAATAATAAAAAAGGGACTCGTCATTTTTTCTTATATTCCCGTCTTCAATTAAGGAAACCACTCTAAACCAATTAACAAGGGAAATACTCTTAACAAAAGGGGTGAATCGTCTTCAGAATTTTTAACAAGTTCATTATTTCCATTCCTCTTTTTATTTAGGTAAGAGCATATACAAAGAAATTACATTTTTTATATTAGGGAATAAAATTTTTCGACTTTTCCGCTTGTCCTGCTCTATTTGTGTAATTTATGAATTCTAGATGTAGCAATTCGGTTGATAAATGATATGACGTGAGGAGATGGATTCGGAGGCAATTTGTGGTCGAATCGAATAAAAAGGATTGGCTCGTCTTGGCTGTTTTGAGGGTGGTTGTTTTCCGAAGACGGGAAACGAAAATAAAGGGGAGGGGGGTGCGTTTCCAAGGAGACTATTTGAGCGTCCTCCCCCCACCAGACTCCGCTTCCATTTTACAGCCCTTTTACCTTGATCCGATGAAAGTTACCGAGAGAATTATCTTTCATTTTTATTTTCTTAATTCCATTTCGGGACATAATTTAACTATCCTTATACGATACCTGAAAAATAGCCCCAAAGAAAATTATATTTTTATGCTAGGTAATCTCATTTTATTGCTTCTGTTGGTACTATTTCATCTCTATATTATACATCGGAATCTAGTGCTTAGTCTTCTAACCTTCAAATGCTAATGGTTTTTATACACACTTGCCATTTTGAGCGAATCTAAAGGGTAAAAAACAAAAATTTAAGGTCGTTTTTGAGGTACAAAAATATTTTTTCGATCTCACAAAGCGGGGGACTCTTTTTCACTTTTTAGACCTGAAAATCTTAATTTTTTTGATTTCATCCAAAATGTGGTTTTGAACATTCTTTGGGTGAAAAAACAGGAATTGGAAGTCGGTTTCAGGATTTAAAAACTTTTTTGTTTTCTTTCGACCTCACCAAAGGGTGACCTTTCTTCTTTTTTTCGACCTGAAAATTTTTTTTTATTTTTGTTTTCATTCAAAAAATATATTTTTTAGATTGCAACACTCAATATAATGCAAAATTGGCTGTAAAAATAAAGAATTGATTCATTATTAATCAATCACGACTATTAAAGAGCTAAAAGAAATAATTAAACATCAAAAAGTAAATTAAGGAAAGCGAAAAAATTTAAGGTCCCACCGAGATTTGAACTCGGATCGCTGGATTCAAAGTCCAGAGTGCTAACCATTACACCATGGGACCGGTTGAGAGAGGGGCGTCAGAAGGCCGTACAAACACGTTTCATCCTCTCATAATAGGTACCTATTTTATGGAGATTTTAACGTTAATTTGTTCCTTTCAGTACAAATCTGTGAAGCTAATAGCTAAATAACCATGGCAACGGTGACCTAATTAATTATTATAATTTATAACCTAATAAAATTAAATAAATTCAACTCATCTGATAAGGTTATCTACAATCTGATACCAATGAGTGGAGGATATACTATCTACATAGGTACGTAATACTTTTATTAATGATTCATCATTTGCTTGTATAATTTAAAACTTTTAAAAGTGTCTGGGTTATTTTTGCAGATTTTGAGGCCAAAATGAAATTCTTGAAATACCTCATACCTACCAGGGCACTTAAAAATATGGGAAGTCTACTAATTGAAAAAGTGGTTTGAGTTGGTATCTCTTTATTTTTTGACCCAAAAACTTTTCAATCCAGAATCTGGGTTTTGACGATTTTATGAGAAAACCACAAATCTAAGGACCATTCTTCCAATCTGTTGACGTAACCTATTTGTTAGATTTGATCTGTTTATTTTGTAATAAATCAATAAAAGTAAGAGAAATTCTTTACCTGGACCCTGGCCTCAGTAAGATTGATCTTCATCGCGAGGTCCTCCCTCGTGAAAACGTCAGGATAATGTGTCTGGGCAAATGCGTTTTCCAGTTCTTCCAACTAAATAACAAATAAATTCAGTACTAAAATAAAGACAAAAGTTAAGTAAAGACCGATCAAATCTCTTTAAAGAGAGGGGAAAAAAAATCTTGAAAAATATTCAATTTGAGTCAACTGAAGATAAACGCCCTTTTTGAAACGGGAAAACAAAATTGAGTGAAGTTTATAGGATAGACGACAATGCGATAATTGAAGTGGATGAAACCCGTTAAAAGAGGGTAATTTGTTATGAGGAGAGTCCTAGACGAATATTATTACGGTGCGAGATTCCAGTTGATGGACCCCAAAGGGGAAAATTGAGAATTATAATAGAACGCTTCCTGCTCAGTCTCCGAGCGTGGGAGTCTAAATCCTTTTTAGAACTTTTTATTAACTTTTTTTCCTCTTTTTCAAAAAAGATCTCGTTTTTAAAGGAAAAAGTAAATTCACCTGCTGAAGAGTAAAAGTTGTCCGGTTCCGCCTCTGCTTTCTTCGTACAAACGCCTCATCGTGGATGGCAGGATGATAAGAATAGCTCGTATCTGAAAATAATTATTTCAAATCCATCAATCTAACTAAACGGAAAAATTAACAAACAAGGGAGGGACGTTTAAAAAAAAAATTTATGTACCTAAAAAAAAAGATTTAAAATGAAGATTGGATTTAAATAATAAACTTTTTTGGTGAATTTTTAAAAACACATAATTTGTGACGTCTGACAAGTGATTCTTGAGGCGTAAATCAAAATCTCATTTGGAGAAAAGCACTTCTTCAAGAGTTAATTATTATTTCCCCCTTTTTTTCACCGGAATAAACGTCGGGTAGGATGAAATGTGAAAATCGTGAAAAAGGGGATGAAAAAATACAAGGTAAGGTACAAAAGGTCGAAGTTTGAATGAGATGGGGAGGGGCATAAAAGCTTAGCTTTTCCTCAACTCTAAATCCTCTTACATCCCCCGTTCCAGTTTTATCATCCTGACATTCGGATACAATAATTAAAACCATTTTCGAGAGTAAATCCCCTTCAATTTCCTGGCTTGGTTGTTAAATTTTCAAAAGCGCGTTTACTCCGCTTGTTGGAAGGAAGAAATCGAGTTTGGGGAAAACAAGCGTCGGCTAATGCGTTCCTTTTTCAAAAACGGCTTTAATATTTAAAACCCTATTATTTTTGAGCCAATGATCCGACCGTACAAACTTTATAATCACTTGAGCCTCCGGACCCTCCCAACCCCCTTAAATCCTTTTCGAACGTAGAGGATGAGTAAGAGCCGCTTTTTGGATGTTTCGTGTAATTTTTAATCCCATCCTCGTTTATAACTTCAATTAAGCTCGTTTTTAATCGCAAGAAAATAAAAATCGGAGGAAATGAGAATAGCAGCTACTTAAAGCGGATCAGACATCAAAATTTAATGTATTTTTAGACAGAAAGAGATGAAGCCCGAAAGTAGTTTTCACTTTTTGGACCCAAAAATAATCGAATTTTTTTTTTCTAAAGCGATTTCTCTTTCTTTTTTAAAACCCTTCGCTTCTTAGGGAACAGTTTTTCTTAAAAAAATTTCCTCGAAAAAGTGAGAAATTTAATTTTTGACCAAAGCTTTAAATTTGAAAAAACAGTTAGTCATTTTATAGGTTTTGACGAGCTGATTTCAAATATGCTAATATTGAGACGATCGGATAAATAGACTCGTCGGTACGTGGTCCCAAGATGTCCATTTTGGAGATTTCATTCCTTTCAAGAGAGACACGGACATTCAAACGACAACCCAACTTTAAACGAACATAACTTCCACAATTCTTTACAGAATTGCCCAATAATTATATCGTTCGAAAGCATAATCAATGGCCTAGAGATGTTACAAAATGGTAAAAATCCTAAGGCTACACACTCCCACTCAAAATTGTCATTTAAGTTCGAAAATTCATAAATTCCCCCTTTATTTACCTCGTTTTAAAACTCATTCAAAGGAGAAGGCTTTTTAGAACACTAAAATTAGGGGAAAAATTAAACCATTAAAACGATGAGTTTTGGTTTTTCGCTACTTGGGCAATAAAACCGAATTAAAAATAAAAAGTTCTTTAAATTCGTAATTTTTCCGTTTTCATGTTTTTAATTTTCACCCTTGAATATTTGATAAAGGTCGGAAATGAAATTGAGAACGGTAGCTTAAACAAGGTCGGAAATTGGTAGGAGCGGTAGCCGGCGAGGGGTCGTTCGCCGTGGGGGGTGAAGGGTGTTGGAGTATAATTTTTAAATTAACGTGCGGGAAATTGGAAAAGTATTTAACTTTTTCCCTATTTTATCCTCTAACTAAATAAATTAAATGGCTTGTAAAACGCAAATAGATTTTTTTTTATCTCTTTTCATTTTCATTTTTTATTTTTTTCCGGTAACTAACGATCCGTCCATGTAAATCCATGTGTTGCAGCCATGAATTGGCTTATAGTGCAGTAAATAAAAACCCGAAAGGGCCCAAACGAGGCCTACTTTACCTCAAAATATTACCTGTTACGGAGTTCTAGACTTCTATTTTTTCAAAATAGTGGAAAAGCACAGGGAGCAAGAATACGAAAAGTGGCAATAAAGCACCGGTTCCCATTGATCACCGAAGTTAAGCATTGTCGGCCGTGGTTAGGATGTGGATGGGTGACCGTGCAGTCCGGATCACGGTCCTGTAGTCCCCCCTCCTATCCCCAGGGGGGTGAGGCAAGGGGGCTCTTGTGGTATATATGTACTACCTAATGTAGTAAGTACTACATACAGTATTACCAGCACCTGCAGTAAGTACTACACACATAAGTACTACCTAATGGTGCTAAACATAACAAAATACATAATAAAATGAAGTAGTGCATCTTTCTTGACCTCTGGCAACTAGACTTATATCTTGAAATTTCGGGGTTTTGCTTGTCTGAAGGTATTTAGACTAGCTCTAAGCTTGACTTATAAAAGGTTGAAATTATACATGTAAATTGCAGAAAGGAACTTTGTATGATCTAAGTGAGTTTAATAAACTCATTATGGACGTACGTGGAACGTATTTAGGATCATGAAATTCGTATATATACATATATTTATTTATGGATGGTGTGGTGGGAGCTGGGAGGTAAATAAATAAAGTGATGTAGTCGCCATTTCCCTAATTGGTACACCTTGCGGTACCAATGGGATTACTAAAGCAAATTCCTCCTCTTCCTTTAGGAAGAGGCAATTACATAGTTAAGTCTGTTATGGATCCCCCCCTCCACCTCTCCGACCGTATATAAGCTAATCAAGTTTGCGAGGCCTTCTAGGAGGAAGAGGCGTGTGTGTGATCGCATTACAGCCCTCTTCAATTATTCAACATCATCATCATCATCAAGAAAGTTGTCTAATTGAATGGAAGGGAGTAGGTTGTCTCTGTATTATGTAGGGCCGAGATGGAATTATGGAAGAGACTCCTCGCAAGGCGCCTTACCGTTTTCAATAATACAGGCCTTCCCTCTCGCGTCCTTTTGGATTATGTAGCGACACTCAGCTACTTCCGACTCGACTTGACAAAAAAATTGACCTCAAAATCGATTTTTTTTACAACATTAATTATCCATCAATTTTAGAGAAAAGAGGGTTACGATATAAAGGGGTGGAGGAATAGGGCTTGTATGTATATGATAATAACTGAGCATGTGGCAACGCAACCCTACACCACTAATCCTCTTTACGAGGACTACATGGTGTTTTTTTCAGTAGACCACATGCTCTCCCCAAGAGAAACCATTTCAAATCAAAATTTGTTTCATGCGTGTTAATTCCTAATCCTTTATTTACTTTTCGAATCATATGGTCTCAAACTAAGTATTTAATTCTTGGTCCGGAGAGGTAGTCCAGTAAACAAGGCGGCGGTTCTGAATATTCGACGGTTTGTCATGTGATTGCTGAATTCGAATATGCTAGTTTTAAGATCGGATGAATAGATCCATTGGTTAGAGTTTTTGGGCCTTTAAGTCCTGCGATATTTTGAATCAGAAACGCTCTAATTGTTGGCAACGTGGGTCCTTTTCTTCCCATTTTGGCTTATTGAGCAGCTGTCCGTTTGCCAATTTGTCGACCTCATAATAGGATTTTCTTCCTTTTCCCATCGAGTAATTTCCCATAATTTTATCAAGTGTCAACGAGGCCGTCGGATTAATTCACTGGGCCTTACATTATGTACATACTTGATATTTAATTACCCTCATTCCTTTCTTCCCCTTTATTGAATAAGTACCAGTTTCGGGGTCTCGTGATGACTGATGATTAGGGTGTCGTGAACAAGAAGGGGACGATACGAGCGACGCCTGGAAGGGGGTGCCGAAAGAAGGGGGAACCAGAGGAAACTAGCACGGAACAATGATAGCTCATGTCACATACACGAGCCGAAGGGTAACACTTATCGAATTAGAAATGGTACACCAATGTAAAATCTCTTTTTTTTTTTTACCGAAATTCGATTACAAGAAAAGACTCTCTCTCTAGTGTTCGCGGAATTGCTTATTTTTTTAAAGAACATTTTCTGAGACTTTTAATGAGACTATATAGTCTCGATTTTCTGGGACAATACGTTTTCCGAGAGCATGGTAAAATGAGATACTTTTCAAAAATCAGTCCTGAAAAACGGTCAACTTTGACCACCTATATCTCCTGAAAGGCTCAACCGATTTTGGCTTTTGCTAGCTCATTAGACTCATAGATTATTAATATACACTTTTCTACTTCGTGGTCAAGTTGCTAGAACCCATAGTCCTGAAAAACGGTCAACTTTGACCACCTATATCTCCTGAAAGGCTCGACCGATTTTGGCTTTTGCAAGCTCATTAGACTCATAGATTATTAATATACACTTTTCTACTTAGTGGTCAAGTTGCTAGAACCCATAGTTTTCGATCTAGGGGGAAAAATGCGAAGAAAAAAAACCTTCCTTTCTACTCCCTACCTCCCTATTGACTGGACTTCACATCATATGTTACGACTTAAGCCTACAGTGTTGCTATCTGAAATACCCTATTTCTAAAGATCTGTGCCCCGTTATCGCAAAAAAACGCACTGTTTTCAGTGCTCAATACCTCATTGAAAGGTCTCACATCCACCGATGAATTCTAGAATAGATAATCGTCATTCTAAGCCTTTTACTAGGAGATTGTGGTATCTCGTTAGTCTCCATGTTGTAATAATTACGGACTTGAAACTAACATAGAGTCGAGTTAGTGTCAAACAAGTGATATTTTATTCATTAGCCAAGGAGTGGGGTCTTCTTGTTTCCCCTGCAGATGGGGACCTTATATAAAATTAAAGAGACGATCCAGTAATGAAATAAGTGAAAACAACTTTACACGTCCTCTGATAGCGACGCTTTTAAGACTTTCGAGTCCAATTCAATTTTCCCAAACCTTTTTTATCTCCTTTTTCCAAAAACTTTATAAAAATACTTACTTATATACGGATGCTTGTCAAAAAACATGGTTTTAATTCGAATAAAAAATTAAGAATCAAAGAATTGTCTTAATAAACGTTATTAATTGTGAAATCGATTCGTTTCGGAATAAGCGAAACTAATTATTTTTTAAATAAGCGTGACTTATGGCCATGAAATGTTAAGAGGGTTCGTCGGGTCGTTTCACACCGTCTGTTAATTCTTGAATATTTGGCATAATTTAACACCCTACTTGATAACCTGAAAGATTATATATTTCAAAAATGGTTTGGATTTTTGTTCCTTTTTTGGCGATGGGAGAAGTAATTTGTTCAATTTATTCGATGTTTGAACTCAGGAGAGCGTTTTTCTTTATCTTTCCTGGCTTCTTTTCTACTAAATTCCATTTACCGGATAATTCCAGCGCCTCCAATAAACTACTTTTCCCTTTTTTCCCTCTTCCCCAGGTAATGCGTTCTCCCTTTCACAAATTCTTTTCAGAAATAAATTTTCCCTCCCTCTCTGTTGTTACTCTCGTTTTTTTATTGGTGGATTTCATTGAGAACGGCGGGAATTTCATTTTAGAAAAGAAAATGGGAAAGCGTTCTCTGTATCCGGTTAGTGGAAGCTGGTTATGGATATTTCCCCTCTTTCCTTTAGATCTTTTTTCTCAATTCTTTTCCCTTAAAACTTATAAAGGAATCTTCTATGCGAACCTTTTTTTACCTCTCTTTTCTTTTTTGAGAAAATATCATTTTCTGAATTGAATTATGGGTATAATTTGGGCGTTTTTTGATTCGGCTATTGATTCGGAAGAGAAAACTCAATGACAGGATTCTCCTAGCCGGGAGCGAGAGCAGTTATCTCATCAAGAGCTGATCAGTGCCACTGATGGTGTGGAATGAAAGGGATGATTCGATTGGACCCGGCACCCCCTCTCTTCTTGGGTTATTCAGCTTCTAATCAGATCGACGAGGGACCGGCCCCAATCAAAGGGGAATCCCTTATTGGTTTAGCCAACGGCTAATGAGTTTTCTCTCTCTCCAGTCTACCTAGCCTACCTTACTTCATCCTGAAGTTTTACCGTCCTCCTAATAATGAGCCTTCATTCGATTTTCCCAGTCCAATTTTCAAACGTAAAGAAATTTGCTTAGCAGAACATTTTCTACTCTAATTTATAATTAATGTTTTAATTTCAGTTAATATTATTGCATTAAGGATGCTGGAGGTAAATTTCATTAAGGTATATTTTGGAACAATTCCATCTTCAAAGGTTTAATGAAATGAGGGAACCGCAGTGTTTTGAGTCAAGGTTGGATTCCGGAGGCAAATTGGTTTTGAGAAAGGCTCGCCAAATAGAAAGGAAGATACTCGACGGTAAAAGAGGCAAAACCTTCTGAAGGGACTACTTAAACAAACATTTGCCCAAGCCTTAATCAACTAATGTAATCAGAGTTAGCGCTGAGCATCAACGGCCGAGCAAACAAAATCCAGGTAACTTTTAATTTTATTTGCTCACCGAAATCAAATTCTCTCGGCCCTCCCTCACTTTTATCCCTCCTAAAGCAACTTTTCTCCGAAGCTTTAATGTTTTAAATAACGAGAAGGTAAACACATTTTCTCTAAATCTCAATTCAGACTATAAACATTTTGAAATGAAGTTAAGGAAGAAACTACTTTCAACGAGGAAGAAACTTAAGAAGCTATAAAAAGACCAGTAATTTTACCACCATATTGATGGATGTGGAGGCCACATATGGACGGATATGGAGGCCACCTATTGATGGATGTGGAGGCCACCTATTGATGGTTGTGGAGGCCACCTATTGATGGAAGTGGAGGCCTCCTATCGATGGATGTGGAGACCTCCTATTGATGGATGTGGAGGCCACCTATTGATGGATGTGGAAGCCACCTATTGATGAACGTGGAGGCCACCTATTGATGGATGTGGAGGCCACTTATTTATGGATGTGGAGGCCACCTATTGATGGTTGTGGAGGCCACCTATTGATGGAAGTGGAGGCCTCCTATTGATGGATGTGGAGGCCACATATGGACGGACGTGGAGGCCACCTATGGACGGATGTGGAGGCCATCTATTGATGGATGTGGAGGCCACCTATTGATGGATGTGGAGGCCACCTATTTATGGATGTGGAGGCCACCCATTGATGGTTGTGGAGGCCACCTATTGATGGAAGTGGAGGCCTCCTATTGATGGATGTGGAGGCCACCTATTGATGGATGTGGAAGACACCTATTGATGGAAGTTGAGGCCATATATGGATGGATGCAGATGCCACCTATTGATGGATGTGAAGGCCACCTATTGATGGAAGTGGAGGCCACCTATTGATGAATGTGGAGACCACATATGGATGGATGTGGAGGCCACCTATTGATGGATGTGGAGGCCACCTATTGATGGATGCGGAGGCCACCTATTGATGGATGTGGAGGCCACCTATTGATGGATGCGGAGGCCACCTATTGATGGATGTGGAGGCCACCTATTGATGGATGTGGAGGCCACCTATTGATGGAAGTGGAGGCCTCCTATCGATGGATGTGGAGACCTCCTATTGATGGATGTGGAGGCCACCTATTGATGGATGTGGAAGCCACCTATTGATGGACGTGGAGGCCACCTATTGATGGATGTGGAGGCCACCTATTTGATGGATGTGGAGGCCACCTATTGATGGATGTGGAGGCCACCTATTGATGGAAGTGGAGGCCACCTATTGATGGATGTGGAGGCCACATATGGACGGACGTGGAGGCCACCTATGGATGGATGTGGAGGCCACCTATTGATGGATGTGGAGGCCACCTATTGATGGATGTGGAGGCCACCTATTGATGGATGTGGAGGCCACCTATTGATGGATGTGGAGGCCACCTATTGATGGAAGTGGAGGCCTCCTATTGATGGATGTGGAGGCCACCTATTGATGGATGTGGAAGACACCTATTGATGGAAGTTGAGGCCATATATGGATGGATGCAGATGCCACCTATTGATGGATGTGAAGGCCACCTATTGATGGAAGTGGAGGCCACCTATTGATGAATGTGGAGACCACATATGGATGGATGTGGAGGCCACCTATTGATGGATGTGGAGGCCACCTATTGATGGATGCGGAGGCCACCTATTGATGGATGTGGAGGCCACCTATTGATGGATGCGGAGGCCACCTATTGATGGATGTGGAGGCCACATATTGATGGATGCAGAGGCCACCTATTGATGGATGTGGAGGCCACCTATTGATGGAAGTGGAGGCCACCTATTGATGGAAGTGGAGGTCACCTATTGATGGATGTGGAGGCCACATATGGATGGATGTGGAGGCCACCTATTGATGGAAGTGGAGGCCACCTATTGATGAACGTGGAGACCACATATTGATGGAAGTGGAGGCCACCTATTGATGGATGTGAAGGCCACCTATTGATGGAAGTGGAGGTCACCTATTGATGAATGTGGAGACCACATATGGATGGATGCAGAGGCCACCTATTGATGGATGTTGAGGCCACCTATTGATGGACGTGGAGGCCACCTATTGATGGATGTGAAGGCCACATAAGAAAATGGCAGTATGACTGTTAAGATTCTTGCGACACCATTGCTGATGAACTCCTTTGGTTCAGACCAATCCACTGAAATGACCTATCTCGAATCTAATTTTTATTTAAGAGAAGAAAAAAGATAAAACGAGATGGGTGTTGAAAAATAGGTTTTATAGTGTTGAAGATAATTTGAGTTGATCCTGAACGCCATCTTTGTTCCCAATTACCACGATTGAATTAGCTTAGAACCAAAGACCCTCCCATTAGCTCCCTAATACACTTTACTCATGTTTTACAGGGATTAACCTAGCATACGCCTCTCCTAACCCCTTCGCTTTTTTTACTTAAGGTTTTTTTTCCCTTCCCCTACACAACCCCAATCCCTCTTATTATTTAAAAGTGTAATCACTAATTAAAAAGTAGCGGAAAGTAAGCTTTTAGTCTGGTAAAAACGAATTAAAAGTTCTCTCTTTTTTAACCCTTTATACCCAACCCTTTAGTTTAATCCGTTGGAATTAAGTACTTAGTGCATAACAAAATATTTCCTCCATCCCGTTTCTACAAATTAAAGTAAAACGGTGAAGAAAAGATTCATTGAAACATGTAGCGTATAATACAATTTTTATACTAAAAAAAATGCCAATAATTTTCATTCTTCGTTTAAAAAGCTGTCAGGAAGGTTTAGGTGCATTCTATTAGGAAAACGTCTAGATAATAAACATAGGGATTTGATGGGATTTCGTGAAAATCCTGAGAAATGCGTTTGGCTTAAGTTTTCGGTGAGGGAATGCGAGAGGGGCGAAAATGGGAAGTGGGAACGTTAGAGTCGTGAAAGGGGGTGGCTCGAGTAGAGTGGGGCTTCCATGAAATCATAATCACCGTCTTTTCCCCTCCTCTTCCCACCCTCAGGACGAGTCAAGAGCTAACAAGCTTAGGGGAGAGCTAAGTGGCTTATGGGCATCTGCCCATACAACACCTGTCGGCGACTTGTTAAAGTCAACATGTACTTCTGATCCTTCTTTATTGACTTGACAAGATTTAAGGGATTTTTTCGGGATAAAACGTATTTAATGCTTCAAAGGTACTTACATGGATGGGATGGCGTGAACGGGTAGTCCAAGGTGTGCAGTCTTGGGGCTGAACTTGGGTGCAACGTAGTCGGACACCCGTAACAAAACATCCTGAAACAAAAACCAAGAATCATAACTTTTTGCCATGACAATGACTCAATCCGAGCGAAAACGCATTTCTAATTGACAATAACTCATTCTCTATAGCGGAGGGAGAGGAAATCCGGCCTGAAGGGCTGTTTCAAATCGACTTTCGTTCCCTCGTTGATATTTCAAATTTGACAAGAGTCGCGGAACCCGTTCAGTATAAACAATAGGGTAACCAATCTAGTTTTCGAACGCTTTGTCCTCCTTCGCATTCGATCTATATTTGTATACGAGAGATTTGATGCCCACCCGGGCGGAAAATTATCATCGAAACGCGTTGTCGATTTTCAAATGCGGTTGCCCGGCATTCGCTAACCATTGAAACATACAAAACAAATATTGTTTGAACCATTAATTAAGGCTTCAGACAAACCGATTGTACATAGCAGAAGCTAACAAACACACTTTTTTTAAGTAGAAAATATAAAGGGATTAAAAAGAAAAGGTCAAACCAGAAGGAGCGATTGGTTCGGGACATCCTTTTGCTATTTATGGTTGCTGCATGCACAGCTTGACAAGATGGAAAAGGAAAATAAGAGGCCAAGCAGTCTTATAAGCGTTCTGACACAAAGAATTGGGAAGCAATATTTGGTATAAATAGATTATGAATTAGCAAGCCCTTTTCCCTTCGTTATTGATTAGGTATATCAATGAGGTTAACAAAGTTGTTTTCAAATTGGTTACGTATGAAAACCCTCTCTTCTCGCTTTCCGACCCTTTCCACACCGGGGCTTTCCATCTCGCTCGCCCGGGTTTCGATGGTTTGTTTTCAACATGACTGAAATTGGTTTGATACGGTTAAGTCTGTTGACTTGGGTTGCGCCGAGTGTTGGTTTTGGCTAATCGCATTTCTGGCTCCGACCTCGAAGAGTCAATATTTGACGGTTGGGCCTTTGATGTTCGAACCCGTGGGCCTGAATGGTGGTGCCCTACAGGTAAAAATATCAAATTTAACTTGTTTTACAACAAAAAATTTATAAAAATCTCAAATAAAAAACTTGCGTATTTTTGGATTTTGTCGGATTCTCGGCCGCAACTGAGCGGAAATTGGAACGGACATGTCAGTTAAAACCAATCCGTAATTGTGTCCATCTAATCCGGGGGATTGGAAAGGCCGGGGTCCCTCCGATGAAATTAAACCCAATCAAGTTATTACTTTTCCCAGTTTCACCTACCAAGGCTCTTAATCGAGTTAAACGTACACGCACACTGAAAAGAGGATGGCTCTGCGGTAAAAACCCGATTCATTCAAAACTTTGGGCTTTCTCGATTACCCGCTAAAGGTCTTGTAGTAATGGAGGAGGAACCTCCAAAACTGGAACTTTCTAGGACAACTGGATTTTTGACCCTTATTAGCTTGATTGTTTACCCTTTTTGGGCAATAGGGACCATCTTAATTAGATTTTGTTCTTCAACGACATAAAAGGTCATTTTTACTTTAGTTTTTGACCCCCTAAGACACTAGAGGACCTTTTAACTATATTTGGTTTCTTTATTATAAAAAGGTCCCTTTTGAATTCGATTTTTGATCCTGTTGGGACACTAGGGGCTCTCTTAACTAGATTTTGTTCCTTTGATATGGAAAATGTCCTTTTTAGCTTGATTTTTGACTTTTTATGGACACTAGGGCCCTTTAAACTATATTTGGTTTTCTTACTATGAAAAGGGCCCTTTTTAATTTGATTTTTCATTCTGTTGGGACACTAGGGGCCCTCGTAACTAGATTTTTTCCTTTCATAAGAAAAAGGCAGTTTTTTTTGCTTGATTTTTGACCCTTTATGGACACTAGGGGCCCTTTGAACTATATTTGGTTTTCTTACGTTGAAAAGGGCCCTTTTTAATTTGATTTTTGATCCTGTTGGGACACTAGGGGCCCTCTTAACTAGATTTTTTCCTTTGATATGAAAAATGCCCTTTTTTGCTTGATTTTTGACCCCTTTTGGACACTAGGGGCCCTGTAAACTAGATTGTGTTATATTACTATGAAAAGGGCTCTTTATAATTAGATTTTTCATACTTTTGATACACTAGGGGCCCTCATAACTAGATTTCGTTCATTTAATATAGAAAATGAACTTTTTAGCTTGATTTTAATGAGAGGCATTTATATCAAAGGTCAGTTTGACTATACAGGTGACCGTCCAGTTCGAATCCTGATCCTTTAGTTTTCCCTCCTACCCCCAGGGGGGCGAGGCATATAATGAGGTTCTTATAATAATTAAAAAAAAATATATATATATATATATATATATATATATATATATATATATATATATATATATATATATATAAAAATAAGAGCAAAAAATTAAAAAAAAATAAAAAAATAAATAAAAAAAATAAAATAAAATAAAAAAGTCTCCTTGAACATTTCCCAAAGTGGTAGGTTGAGGGGTAGGCATTAACTTTATTTTTGATAATGTTAAAATAGTTATCTAAAAAAATCATCAAATTTTGTCAGACGGTTCTCCCCAACAACGGTCATGGTTTTACAATAAATTACTTGATCCGATAGAACCGAAGTCGGTCAATTTGTTTCCTCCCCCCTTTCGATCAATCCCCAGTCCTCACTTCTCTACTCAATCGAATAATATACCTAATTTGCATCCCCAATTGACATAACGGGATTTCGCTATCCGAGTAGGCCCGTATTAGCAGCTCAATATAACATTTCCGTTTTTAATATGAATCATCCCATAAAATTCTTAAGCAACTAATTTTATTTAAATTTTTTTCTGAAAGAGAATAGAAAAAAAGTTAGTTAATGCAATAAATGCGGGTGACAAGTGTAGAGAACAAAGGGTAGTTATCAAGTTAGTAGCCCTTTCCGCCCGTATGTGTTTCAATTAAATCGAAGGGAAGTAAGGGGAATTGTTACTTATAATTGATTCGGCTTCCCACATTAAAATCTGTCTGCAGACACCGAAGCCGCCAACGCTTTTGTTTCTTCCGAACCATGACCACCGCTTTGATAACAAAAAGACAACCGAAAAATGAATTCTTCTTTAGTCTGCCCACTATGAAAGTTGATGCCTGAAGTCTTTTGAGGCCATTGGAATGAATCCAGCCAAAATTTGGCCATTCCCTTGATACTTCGTTAGAAATTTGCAAAATTAGGAGTGTAGAGTGTTGAAAGTTTTCTAGTCAAGCTTCAGACCATTCTTTCAATTTGAGAACCTCTATGCCTAAACAATGCGAATATAGAATAAAAGAGGGGTCGAATTAAAGAATAAAGTTGTCTATAATTTGTTAATCAAGTTCATTTCATTTAAAAACGAGCGTTCCCGCTCAATTGACGGAATTAATATTAATTGAAGGAGAAGGGAGTTCATTGTTTAATTGCATAGTGGCACTCACACATAGGGAGTTGAAGGGTGGGGGGGATTTTTTTGAGTTTATGTGGGTACCAAGTCTTCAATCTGCTTTATTTAGGGCCATCGAGGTGAGAAGATTAACAGCCTCGACGAAAACAACGATTTTTCTCTTTCTAGATTTAATCATCCAACGGAACAATTCGATTTTATTAATCCTTGAAAATGAATTAGCAATCTAATCAATTTTAACACGTTAACTTTTTAATTTTCCATCGATGTCAATTTTATTGGCTATTATCATTTTACGACTGAGCATTATTTTCTCCGAAAACTGAGGTTTAAATTGATTTTTAGAGGATTTCCGGAGGAAATTAGGCTATGGGGTCGGCTTCATCCAGGGCTCATTTATTCCAGGATCCCAAAAAGTTCTCTACAGACCCCTCCACTTACACTACAAAACACTTTCCCATATCCCCGCACCACCCCAACCTTCCACCACTTTCTTGTCACATACATCCCACCACCAAAAATCTCCCATCTCCTACCCTACTCGATCCCCCTCCCACATCATTTTACATGAGGTTCACCAGAAAATGAAAATGAGAAGACCTTTCATTTCAATAATTTTATTTTTTTCTATCTCAGCATCTAGTAAAAACTTTGAAAAGAGCCAGTTGAAGAAATTCAATCTCTGAGCAAGTATACTCACGAATAAATGTAATCTAATAATAAAGCTGAGATTTTGGAGGACAAAGAAGTTGGGATTTGTTGGCAAAAGTGGGCAAATCGGTTTTGAGACGAGGACATCAAAGTGCTAAACTGTGTTAAGAGGGGCGAAATTGTGTTGAGTCCGGTCTTTCGTCGTTCACGATTTTTCCCCCAAAATATTGCTCGTGTCCTTTAGAAAGCAGAGAGTTCATTGAATCAACGGATTTGTTGATACGCTGCAAATAATTGCTAAATTGCCGGTCACGGTCGGATCCTTTTAGAAATTGACGTCATTATTGAGACTAATGTGATCAATCGTGTCCGTATTGGTTTCTTTTTAATTTAATTCGACGACATTGTCTGATTTTTTCAGCGGATTTTTTTTTAAATTTTATTTCCAAGTTTATTTTTCTTCCAGAAAACCTCAACTTTGGACGGGGGGAGGGTCGGAGGGAAACGAGCTGAGAAAATAACGAGGTTAGCGTAGGAAAGTTGAAGCCGTGAGTTTTAGATTGAGTTAGAAGAGAGTAGGACTGTTAGTGAACACATGGTATAATTGTCTTAAATGAGGACCCCGGAATAGAATTACTGCGTCTGACCTCACGGTCTAAACTACTTCTCCCCCGCCATTACAACATCAGAGGCAATTCCATTTTGAATCACCAAACAAATTATGCCTCCTATTTAATAGTTTCAAGTTCCGAATCCAAAGAAGTACCAGTTTCAAGACCATTTTTAGGTCTTGGTATTGATAAACGACCTCGAAAATGGCCCGAAATCGAAATATTTGTGTAAGACCTCTAATTACTCCATAAATTTACAGGGACCTGGATTTCTGGTGTCCCACAATCCCCCCGACATTTCACCACCACCCATCACCTACCCTCCTGGAGTCTTAGATCTTCCATATAAATTATCCATAAACATAAATCATTATGACTTATATTTTTTGATCGCCAGAACGCCCTGATCAAGAATACGTAGATAGTCTATGAGCCCGGAGCCTCAGTTGCACCGACCGCAATAGCTTCTTTTCCTTTGGAAATCCGCTTAAAAAATAATGATGAATTTTCGGGTTTATTTTGATCTTTGGGTGATTTTGGGCCTCTTTCTTCTGAAGATAGATAATCTTTTTGCTGAAGAATTTAATTTTTTAGTTTTTGAAATTCGTTAACTTTCCTTATTTTTGTATAGTTTCTTCTAAAATCCTTTTTGGTTTTTGAAGTAGGTTAATCGAGTTAATTGAACATTTTGAATTACCATATTTCGATGTGGGCTTCGTTTAATTCAATTCTCTAATGAAATAATTGTTTAGAAATTAATAAACATTCTAGGAGGGGGAGAGGGAAAAAAAAAATCTTACATTGGCCTAATTGTAGGATTGAGGATGTCATCAACTCGAATATAGAAATAAGAGAAAGGAATTAATTAACTGGAATCATTCATGGGCAATTGGCTCGTTCTAATTCACTTAAAAAAGCCTCCCCCTGCCCTCTTTCCGCCTTTTCCCGCGCAATTATTCATAAACTGTGGCGGCTGCGGGGAGGGGGACGAGAAGCCGCCTCCGTGAGAAGGTGACTCGCGGGCGGAGGTTGCCGCCTTTTATTGCGACGTAAAACCGACTTTTATGCCTCGTCCAACTGCCTCTACTTAATTTTACTTTTTACTTGAATTTAATAAAAACGTCAATAATAAAACAATTTTTCCAAAACGTTCAATAAAAAAGATAGGAAATTATACAGTTAAATATGTCGTGTATTAAGTCGATAAGTGTATAAGTGGTTGGTTAATTTGTAGCCGTGGACCAAGGGTAAACCAATAGAGGAGCTATAATTGGCTGAAGTCCCTAACTTGGAAGATCCTCTTATCCCTTTCTCTACCCTCTGTTGGGAATTCGAACATTAGTGAAATGAACGGGTTAGAGGAAGAGTTAAGCCCCTCCCCCGCTGCTCTGTAAGGGGGAAATTTCGTTTCGCCTATTCTACGGACTTGATAAAGATTGGAGACTCAATAATCAATGGCAAGTCTCGTACCTAGGGACGGATCCACCTCAAATATGGTAGGTACCTCAAATTTTGGTGGATGTCAAGAGGTCTGTAGAGAAAAAGTTCGAGCCTACTCCAAATATGGAATTTTATTTCATTCTCCTACAAATAAAAAAATAATTTTATTTTTCTAGCTACCAGATTTAGCTAGATTTAGATCCTCTAGCTGGATTCAGCTAGATTGTGAGTCCTTTCCTATAGGAGTCTAGGCAATGGATTTACATAGGTTGCTAGCTAATTATTTTTGGCTAGCTACCAGTCCGAATTTCACCTTAACTTAAGAGGGTCTTTGATATTTGTGGTACGCAGGGTCGAGTAGGGTAGGAGAGTTGATGGGAGAGGGGTGGCTGGCGGAAGAGGTGATTGTTCAGGAGGGTGGGTAAGGTGGTGGGGGAGGGTAGTGTAGGTGATGGGAATAGGGAGATATTGAGGTAAGTTAATTAAGAGGATGTTGGGGCAAGCTACTGGATTTAGCTAGATTTTGAGTCTTTTTCCACAAGGCAACGGATTTGGCAAAAACATTTCTAGCTACCTGATTAAGCCTAGATATTATATTTTTATTTTCTCTAGCTACTGGACTTACAATTAGCTAGACTTGGAGTCTTTTTTTCTATAGGCAACGGATTTAGTGAGAAAAATTTTTTCTAGATACCACATTAAGCTAGATTTTCATCTTTTTATTTTGTCTAGCTTCTGAATTTAGCTGGAGTCTTTTTTCTGATGGATGTAGCTAAAATTTCATTTTTTTTTAACTTTTTGATAGATTTTGATCCTTTATTTCATTTTTTGTCTAACTTTTAGCTAGATTTTGATTCTTTTATTCAATTTCATTTTTTTCTAACTTTTAGCCAGATTTTGATGCTTTTATTTAATTTCAATTTTTTTCTAACTTTTAGCCAGATTTTGATGCTTTTATTTAATTTCAATTTTTTTCTAACTTTTAGCTAGATTTTGATCCTTTTATTTAATTTCATTTTTTCTAACTTTTAGCCAGATTTCGATTCTTTTATTTAATTTCATTCTTTTCTAACTTTTAGCTAGATTTTGATCCTTTTATTTAATTTCATTTTTTTCTAACTTTTAGCTAGATTTTGATTCTTTTATTTAATTTCATTTTTTTCTAACTTTTAGCTAGATTTTGATCCTTTTATTTAATTTCATTTTTTTTCTAACTTTTAGCTAGATTTTGATCCTTTTATTTAATTTAATTGTTTTCTAACTTTACGCTAGATTTTGATCTTTTTATTTAATTTCATTTTTTCCAGCTTTTAGCTAAATTTTGTTCCTTTTATCTTCTCAATTATGTTGATTTGTGGTTTTTGTTCGTCAGCCAACCTGATTTTCCTAACTTTCGTGCCTTCTTTGTTTTTGCTACCAGACATAGCTTCATTTTCACCCTTTTCCGTCTAGCTAATGGATTCAGAGCAATTTTTTTTCCTCCACCTATCGATAACCTAGATTTTGATCATTTTTGTGAAGTAAAAACCTATATTGAAGTTGGAATATATTTTTAAAATAAATCACAATCACGTTAGGGACGTCTGATCTAGTTAAAAGATCACCATCTGTCACAATCCAATAGACAGCGCAATTTCTTAACAAACTAATAAAACTCAATAATCGTCCATTGGATACGATCGTGCCAAAACAGTTTTTTATTTGCCATCTTTATTTCGCGAATATTTCCGGCTTTAAATCTTCGTTTTTATTGATTAATGTCAAGATTGAATTTCCATTTATTGAAAAATTAAAAATTCGAAATTAACTCGGGATGATCTAGATGGGAAACTGATCTGAAAGCGTTAATTATTTTGAGTTTCGACCCTGATTAATAAGCCAGAACAAATTCCGTTTGCGCGGGTGGTCAGTTATTACAGATTTAGCCATTAGCCCCACCCTCGAATAATTATTGTTACCGTGCCTTTTACAAAATCCAATTTGGAAAATTGGAATCGCATTCAGATTATACACCCCTTTTTCAATCCTATACCTACATAATTAGATGTGGGAATGTTTTATTTTTAACATCAAAATGGAATTAATTTTTTTTTCCATGTTATCATCGAATTTTTTTACCTCAAAAGGTCGGGATTTTTTTTTTCACCAACTTTTCATTTTTTCATCACACAGATTAAGTCGGTAGGGATTTTTATGTCCGATTTTTAAAAAAGAAGGTAAAAATTAGATCCATATTTAGGACCAAAAGCAGAAAGTGACTAATAAGCACATATTTTCAAAAAGACAATTTCACTGAAACAGAGCCTGGGTGGACCCTCAAACAAAAAACGGGGCATTTTCTCAGCTCCGACTTGAAATTTCTAGAGCTTTTTTTAAATAATATTAAAGAAGATTCCAATTTTCAAGTCGATCGGCTGACAGGGAGCTGAAATCGCAAAATCTCTTTTGAGTTATGTTACACTCAAATGTCTCTGAATACCTTCCTTATAAATATTTATCGCATTTAGTTTGTCTGCCTTACTCAATCCAGCGTTTTCAGAGACACAATTTTGGTTAGACTCAACACAAAAACGACATTGCGTTTTTCCAGCTCACTTTGGATCGGTCGACTTAAAATGTTTAGGGTTTTGTCTATTATATAGATGAAAAACTGTTTTAAAGTGGATCGATCCTCTGGAAGCTGAGAAAAGGTCCTTTTTAACTTGAGCCTCCACTCATACTCTTTTGACACTAAATACCGCCATATTGACATTTTTACATAAATTGACATTAAGATCCCTAATCTCGTAACTCTAATGTTTTTAAAACCACGGTAGCACAGCCTAGTGAGGTTTTTTTTAACAAACCTTTTTTATTCAATTTTTTCAAATGAGTGAGCACTCAAGCTCTACATATGCAGCTTCTTAATATACTATGTACTTCCCTCAATTACTGTAATACAATATCCCGAATATTAAGTACCCCTACAGTTATTCAGCCTTAATAGAATAAAAATATCTTTATTCAAGCAATAGCTTCAGTTCTTAAAAGGCCATGCAGTGGTTAACCGAAGGTTGTAGGTTCAAATCCCATAGGAGGCATAATTTTTTTCTGTTCTTCCTTGACGTTATAAAAATTGTAGTAAATGCAATAATTACACAGTTTCCTCTGATGAAAGTTATTTATAGATAATGAAATTAAAATAATTTTTAAAAAATATTCCCGACTATTTTCAACAAAATTAGAAAAAATGGTAAGCGTCAAAACCTACCAGATTTTAGTATTTTTTAGTAGGAGGATGTTAATTATAATAAAATTTTAAATTATTTGTTTGAATTTACTTACAGAATAGTTGATTGTAAGTTGGAATAATTGAAATGAAATTGTTTGTACCTTAAATCTGGATTTCGAGAGATGTTTGTCGATGGATTCGAGTACGCACTTGAAAGGTTGTAAACACAAGTGAGGTCTAATGATGAAATGAGTGTTGATGATGGAATGAAAGCGACGGGAGTTGTGAGATTCGGAAGGGGTGCCGCCGTGTCGGGTGTGCGGCTCCGTGGAAGGGATGTGAAGGGCGGAGAGAGGCGTTTTCCACTCGGGCCAATCGAATCGCTTTCCTACCCCTTCTTCCGACTCCACCCATGCCCCCTTTTCACAACACCACAATTAACTAAGATTTGACCCAAAGTCCTTTTCCTCCTCCCCGGCCTTCTTAACGCAACCCCCTCGCCCTTCCACGGCGTTCAACCGACGCTAACTTAACCAATCCTCTTCCCGCTTACAACCACTTCTTAACAACAAATGATATCCCCAAAAGGCATGACGTGCTTTACCGAGGGAAGGAATTTAACCCCTTATTTAGGGGATGAGTAAAGAAATTCTTTCATTTTTCTTTTTTCATCAAGTACTCTAAAGATCTTTTAAAATGGGACTTTCCGATGGCCCTATTTTATGTCACCTTTTTTATCGGATTTCCAAGGGAGAATCATAACGACCTCAACCCCTTTCACAAAAATTCTTAAATCTTTGTATGTATTGGATTTAGCGTTAAAATGAATTAGAATTAGTACCTAGAAATAGTACCAAAGGTATACCTCATAAAGATAGCAGATTCGAAACCATAGGAATCAGGGATTTAACTGCCCTGTACCCTTCAGAAGAAAAGAAGCTTTTCTTCTCCCTTCCCCTGATTTTCCCACTTTAAATCTCTCTACCTAGTGAGCAGAATCAAAAATGAGATATTTCATTATTTTTCAGTGAAGGCTTAAATTAAGGCGGAGGTTATACCGTTGTGCGTTACCAAACGGTTGTCCTGGTTTGCCTATCTCAGATGAGCCAAATGTTATTAATCCAGTGCTGGAATCGAACCCATTTCTTCCCCTTCTTCTCCCTCTTCCCACTCTTCCCCCTCTTCCCCTTCTTCCCCTTCTTCCCCTTCTTCCCCTTCTTCCCCTTCTTCCCCTCTTCCCCTTCTTCCCCCTCTTCCCCTTCTTCCCCCTCTTCCCCTTCTTCCTATTCTTCCCCTTCGTCTCATTCTTCCCCTTCTTCTCACTCTTCCCCACCTTCTCCACCTTCCTCACCTTCCTCACCTTCCCCAACTTCGCCACCTTCCCAACCTCCCCACCTTCCTCTCCTTCCCCACCTTCCCAACCTCCCCACCTTCCTCTCCTTCCCCACCTGCCCCTTCTTCCCCACCTTCCTTTCCTTCTTCCCTATTTTTCCCCACCGTCCTCTTCCCCTTCTTTCTATAGATTCTTTAGAAAATAACATTGACTTTGGTCAGTTTTTCTGTACCTAAAGCTGGAAGCAACTCAATGTCTATTTGAAAGGACGAGACTGTGAAATGATTCTTGATTTGCCTTTTGCCTTTTTCTGAACTTATTGATTTAACTTTTCTGTAGTCTTAAGTAAAGAAGGTAGCTTGATCTACCATCAGTATAACACGATTGCTGTAAAAACCAAATTGTTTGGCAGATACCTCTGAAGTAGACAGCCATTTTTATTCTTCATTACATTTTAAAATTCAATATGAGCTCAATTTTCCCTAAATGTAAAATCACTCGAATATCTTAGCCCGCTGTTTACGAGATATGAGCTCGAGATGCTGTGGGGGGGGGGTAAAAGGTTTAGGGTGAGGGGATGAAAAAGGTTAAAGAAGTGGAATAACGGCAATTCCAAGGGGCTTCCTTTTAAAGATGGCCGACATTTGTTACGCACACTAAATATTCATTCACTTGAAGGAGAAGAAGGGGGGCTCTCTCTCCATATCAAGATCGAAAACGATTTTTCAAGATTGATTTAATATAACCGTGCAACCCCCATGTAAATAAATAAAATAAAACACTCGCTAAAAATAAAAATAAAAAATTCTTAAGCACACTTTGAATTTTCAAAACTATTTATTTACCGAATCAACTATTTTAATTTGTATTTGTAGAAATCTTTTCATATAAAAATAAATGAATCTAATATTTTAAAATATTTTGATTATTACTTAAAAGTAAATAGAAAGAGTTGGAAAAGTCTGAGTGAAAAGAAAGTATATTCGGGATTTTTGAAAGACTTTCTCATAAATAAGTGGAGTTCCCTCATAAATAAGTATTGGGAACCTTAGGAAGTAAAGGGAGGAGGGTAATGGGCAAATAAACGAGTAGAAATGAAAATATTTGGTATGAGATTGGACGTCGAATGGGATATCGAACTGTGGCGGTTTAAGGGAGGGGGTGGGATGGAAAGGGCGAACCGGCGAAAATCTTCTATTGCCACGGTATTGGAAAAGTTTCCCTCTGATTGGACGATATGTCCCACACTTGATCACCAATATCCTTCACTTTGTTCCCAGGCCACTTTCCCTTCTCTTTTCCCCTTTCCATCTTTCGAATTCGATCCCGAGAGTGATTCTTCTGTATTTATTTTTTCCGGCTTGTTGAGAATTGCCTTTCCCCTTGATATTATAGGGCGAGAGATTGGGAATCTAACAAATCACTCTCCTTCCTTCCCTTTTCTTCATATTATCCCTCCATCTTTTTTTCAATAAATCACCATTTAATTCAATATAAATTAAAGGCTAATTCGGGAAGCGGCTAATTTAACTTTGGAAAGGAAAAGGGAAAAGGGGCGGAAAGGAAAAGAGTCGAAACAGACTCGAGAATCGGGCCTAAGTGCCTTTCTTTGCTCCGACTTTACAACCACAATTTGATGTAGGAACTGAAAAGAAAGAAAAGCTTCTCTTAATACGAGTAACGGCATCAATGGTACCCTCTCGGGACGCGGGAAGAGGTGCCGGGGGGGCGGGAAACTTCAACCCCTCCCTACCCACGTTTCCCTACATTATTTACGACAATCTATTTGGACTCCTCTAAGCAGATGAGGGTGGGCGCACGGCTTTTAACTTGTTTTATTTTTCATTCGAACCCTTCTTGGTTTATTTATTTCTTTCTTTTCTAAAATTAAACCTTAAAACTTGAGTTTTTTATAATAAACACAAATTTAAAAAGACATTTCTTTTTAAAGCATCAAAAATTTAACAAAATCCTTGTTTGACTTAATTTTGTGAAGGGAAAGGGACGGGAAAGAAGACCATGATGGGGAAAGGGATAAGGATGAGACTGAGGAAGATGGGGAGGAGGATGGGCAGGCATTTATGTATTGAAAAAAGACAGCTGGAATCGCTTACGCACCCCGGAGGTCATTACACTTCAATACGGATGCCGGAGGGGCTTACGCACACCCCGGAGTCGCTTACGCACCCCGGAGTCGCTCACGCACACCCCGGAGTCGCTTACGCACACCCCGGAGTCGCTTACGCACACCTCGGAGTCGCTTACGCACACCCCGGAGTCGCTCACGCACACCCCGGAGTCGTTTACGCACACCCCGGAGTCGCTTGCGCACACCCCGGAGTCGCTTGCGCACACCCCGGAGGTCCTTACGCAGCAAATTCGCTATGAGCAAGGTTCGATCTTTTGCAGCGTAAGCGCCTCCGGGTCATGATTCCTGACTTCACGAATTAGACATCAGAGATCATTTTACTAGAATATCTAACCGGAGTTGCTTACGCGGCAAAAAATCGCGGAGTGGCTTGCGTATATGCAGGGAAGAGGAAGATTGCCAGGATCTGAGATTTCGGCCCAAGTTTGACGTTGATTTGATACGATGGCCAACAATTTTTACTTAGGCCGAATCGGTTTTATTTTATGGGCTATAAAAAAACAATAAAATTAGTACCTACGCTGGATGTTCTGGGACAATAAGCCTTTTAGTACAAATTGAGGGATTTATGATTTCCGTGCTTAGTCGTTAAAAATGATACAATTAAAGTGAGATAAAAGAAAACGTGGTGGATTTCGGATTAACATAATTAGAAAGAGGAGCCATATGGGGCGTCTAGTCGGGTATAAAGTGCTTCATGATATATTCAATGAGAAAGCCTCTAACGGTCATAATTGCAAATTGCGGTCGCTTTGATGAGTCATAAAGACAAGCCTCGGATAGTAGAGAGGGAAGCTTGTAATAATCGTATTAGAGGATCCGCGAGCGGTGATAATCTGACTATTTGCCTTGGCATATGGCCCCGCCCCCGAGGCTACGGACACGGTTTGTTTCCCTAACGATCAAACCCTAGTTCCGAGTATACGCACAATAAAACATTCGAAATGAGATCACGTGTTTACACCCACTCTATACACATTTACGCTTCTAAAAGCTTCAATGGAATTATCTTTTTGAACGGAACACAGAATCTATTAAACAAAACCTTTCATTAAAAAAGGGGGAACCTCAATATTAATAAAAACCCATATATGCGTTCATAACCTAACTAAAGATTGTTTATCCCCACTTTATACCCAATTTGAAAAATTCTTTTGACATTCTAAAAAGAAGATTCTACAGCAAGTATCTTATGTAGCCAATATTTCAAAATCGACTTTTTGGCTACCTGCTATCTCTTAAAATTGTGACCTGCCTTTTGTCATTTTAAAATTCATAATTTTCGATCAATTCACTTACCAGATATGTCATTTTGGAGATCCACAGCAGTGATCCATAGAATTTCTTTCATTTTTTTTTGTCTTTTCTTCAAACATGACCCTTGCTGCAAAAAAAAAATTAAACTTGGACTGGAAATATAAAACCTCTCGATTTGAGAATTTTACGTTGAACTTTTACTTCGCGAGGAAAATAAGATTGGATCAATGTTAAGCTTCTGTAAAAATAAAAAGGGTCAAATTCAAAAAAGGGGAAAAAATATTAATTTAGATAAGGGAGGCTTTAAAATGAAAATAAATTCTCGGAGATTGCTCGTGTAAAAGAGAAAAGAGAGGACGTTATAATAGAGAGGGACTTGCAAATGCAGTCCTGTATTCAAGGGGGGAGGGCTTGAAAAATATGTAAACTTGGTATAATCCTTTAGGGTTCCCTCGTTAGTCATCCATCCGGCTCCCCGTGATTCCATTAGCTCTTCTACCCAACCCTAAAAGTAATTCTTATTGTAATTTGCCCTGGAGAAGAGGTAATTTTTGTAAATTTACATAATTCCCACCCTCCGCGTATCTCGAAACGAGAGGATTTTAATTTGAAATTGAATGGACGGGGCCCGGCTGAATCAAGTTCCGGGCCAACTTTCTCGTTCCTCTAACTAATTTTTCTTCTCCCACAATCATCTTTTTCCCTTCATTTCCAACTTAATCCGCTCCATATTTCAAATTTCAAATACCACGTTTTACTTCTTATAATATTTCTTATTGACTTTGATTTTTATTTCTTTCTATTTTTTAGGGCTTTTGGGTTTATATGACACCATTTTAGTAGCTCCTACGTCATGAATTACAAAGAAGGGCACTTAAGAACCCCTTGAGACGTATTCGTGTCCGTCTTGCCCAACACGTCACGTTTCCAGTTTCCCTCCTTCGAATTGAGCGTGCAGAACTAATAGGAGTCGATTAATTCGATGAACTTTAAAATCGAACAGAAGATTGTAAAAAATGCAGTTTTCAACAAGCAGTTTTGTCGACTAATAGACTCAAATATAAGGGTTTCTAAAAAGAGTTTAACTTGTAAAATTTACTAATCTGTCTTGTAGAATTATTAGTCATGGAAAATGAGATGAAAAGTTGCTTTTTTAATGTATATTTTAAATCACTAAAATTTACCCGTGGAAAATGAGTTTTTTCCTTTGAGTAAAGAGAATTGTGGCACATAAAGAGGTGGTTGTGGGAAGGATGGTGGGGGGAGTGAAGGGGCGCCACTCTGGATCTCGCTATACCAATAACATCTTTAATCCATGTTGATTGACAATTTAAGTCGACAAACAGACTTCGACCTCCCCTTCCCTCCGGTAACCTTTTGATTGAAATTTTTGTTGACACTCGTAATTGCCATCGGTTCATGCTCTAAAAGCGATTGTCTTCATGAGACCCCTTCAGTTAATCATTTATCATAAAATAACATTTTTAATCTTTTTGTAAAAACTTCTTTGAGCGTTTTTTGCTGTTTTTAATCATATATTTATTTATTTTAATCCCTTTTTTTTTCTATAACAATGATCTTTTTTATGTTAAAACTAATTTATTGCTGCAAAACAAAAATTAAAATAGATTTTTATAAACATCAAAATCAAATGAAAAAAAAAATCTTTAGGAAGTTGTAGACTGAAAATTGGTTTTCTGAAGTTGGATAGAAAATTGGATGCTGAGCATATTAGTAAATTATATATTTATTTTGACAGTTTTAATGGTAAAAAACACGAATCTGAGTTAAATTAATGGTGTTAAAAATATTTTTTTCTACCTCACCAAAGGACGGGACCTTTTTCGCTCTTAGGGCCAGAAAATTGTTTGTTTGAATAGCGAAGAAGACGAAATTAAAGTTTTTTTGTTTTTTTCGACCACACCAATGAGGGGACCCTTAAACACTTTTTGGACTCCAAAATTTTTCATTTTTTTATTTCATTCAAAAATTGGTTTTTGACAATTTCAGGGGCGGAAAAGACGAATCTGAGCCCTGAGGTCACTTTCGGGGCTTTTTTCGATCTCACCAAAAAGGAGGAACCCCTTTTTGGACTTTTTCGAACCAGAGAATTTTCGTTTTTTATGTCATTCAAAAACTGATTTTTGACTCTGGAAAACACCAATCTGAAATCTCTTACCTATAGACAATCTAGATCAACTATAGAGTTATCTAATATGAAACTCAAGGTCTCTCCTCTTCTTCTGAGTTTATTTCTACATTTTACCACCCAGAGACGCCTCATGGACCCTTTCGATGCCCCATCATTTGATTCGCTCCGATTTTTCCTTCCATTGTTGTCGAGTCCATTTGGAAAACAATGGTGATGGAAAACCTTTTATAAAACTGCTTGGGCAAGACGGGGTAGACGTAGAAAATCGAGGTTGCCCGACAAATAGCCCTTGGGCATAACTTTCTGTTTACGACCGGTTTCGACTGGAAGCCTTAAAAGGATTCTGAGGGGATTTCGGGTTATTTTACCCGAGCTTAAATGGGCTTTATATTTTATCAGTATAGATATCCATGTAGGTATATAAAAGGGAAAAAGGATAAGAGCCAATATAACATCCTGACTATTTTATTCCCCCCAACTTTATTGATGTAGACTAAATTGGTTTTTTTCGCTTAAAAAAAAATATTAAATATTAATAATTTACAAGGATTCGTTTGAAAGAGCACTTTGATTAAAAAAATAAAGGTAATAAATCAATTATTTTAATGTTTGTGCTATCTTTGGATGCCCCTTGATCTCATTTTTGTCCTTAAATTACCTTTTTTGTTTTAACTAGAATGACACTTTTCAAGTGGGCTAAATATGTATAATTTTTTGGGGAACCATTTTCAGCCATAAAGAAAAACTTTGCCTGAGATTTTTATTCTTCTTTTGATATGTTAATCAATTCAATATTCTTACGCTCTATAAAATTGAAAGAGGAACTTAAACGGAAAACATTTTCGAGTCGAGGAACCCGATAAACCAGGGAAGCTTAAAGCGGACATACATTTTTCATCCTTTGGGCTACAAAGATATCGCGTTACAGTCTCATAATAAATATCGCATTTCACCGGAAGGAAAAAGCTTCAGAAAAGGTTCGGAGGAGGGAATCTTCGTTGCGGGACGTTCACGTCGTAAGATTGGAGCGGAGGGTGTTTGATGACATAAAATCTAGTTGATATTCGTCACGGTACATTAAGCCCCTATTCACATATACGGTGAATAAAGCATTGACGGAAGTAATCATATTTTTATATCTGGCTTGAAGAGAGGGTGGGTGGGGGAGGTGTCGACCATGATCCGGTTCGAGGGGTCGGGCAACGTTTCCACAACGTTGACAGATGCTTTTCCGACTAAATGAGACGGAATCGTTCAAATAAAATAAATAAAAAAACTCTTTCAACTTAAAAAAAAATCATCATCCCACTTGAGACATTTTAAACGTTCTAACATTCGCTTTTTAGATACCTTACCTCGCTTCTCACCTACCTAAAATTGAGTTGAATTTTCTAATTATGGTTTTTCATTTAGATGCTCCTTTGTATCTCTTTTGCTGTTCTGGATTAGAATGCTTGTTGCCTTCCGGGAAACTGTAACTTAAGGGGGAAAGCACAAGCAGGGGCAGACTGGCCCGGGGGGTGCTCTGTTCCCAAAACATAGCGTTCTCAAAATCAACTAGGAAACGGATCCTCCTTTTGCTTTCGATATAAGAAGAGACTAAAAGACGACAGACAAGAAACGAAAAAAATACTGGATTATTGCTGATGGGGGCAGTATTTTGTTTAATAACTGTAAAATAAAAATTTAGAAGGAAAAATTTTCCATCTAGATATAAACAATTACGTAATAATCCGAAATGGAAAAACAGGATAGTTCTTTATGTTTTACCGTATCGTCTTACCATCTTCGATGCTTTAGTTCGCTGTTGTGTCCGAAGAATGCGCTAATTCCCACCGTTCCTAGCCGCATAATCAAAATAACGCTCTTTTTTTAAAAACAGAAATTCTTTATTATAAAATTTGTTGTTTTCTACAATAATATTATTATTATGGTTTTTAAAAAATGGATTTGATAAAAAAAAACCTTATTTCTGTCATATAGAGATGAGAGTCGTTCGGAACTTCCCGGGCATTCCGTCAAATTATGTATTGGTTGGGGTGAAATTTTTGAAATCTCAATTCGTGCCTTAAACTAATGAGTAAGGAAAATATAGAGCGTTGGTGATGCTTCGCTCAGCTAGCATTACTTAGCGTATTCAATTTTTGTAGAGGAACAGGTCGTCCCCTGGAGGCTCTTGTCTACTTTTACAAGGTCTCGGGTGATAGCGATCTTCCTCAGTAGATCCATAGTATTCCTCAACTAAAATGAGGTGCGCGGTATGTGGGCATGGATACTGAATTGAAGAAGTCATCTGTAATATTTCGACGTCAAACAAATTCTGATTGCTAAAATTTTTTTCAATGTTCTCATTACTCTCATCCATTTATATGGTACAGAAATAACTCAATTGATCATGTACATAAAGAGGGGAATGTTGAAAAAAATGCAGGGGTAGGTATGTGAAAAGAAAGGGAAGTGGGGGGAGCGAAGGGAAATGTATAAGCTAACTGTATCTGCTAAATTGATTCAGGCGCTCACGGCTCGCTCTAATCCCAGCGCACTCTTGTCACTTTGATCTTGTCGTCGGGCGGAGGTAACCGAGTTAAATTCCCAGCACTGGGAGGCTGAATCTGGTTTGTCCGACACACTACAGAGCTTCCGACCGATAGAAGGGTGAGCTCGGTAAATTTGCACACGTAACAGGGTAGACTCTAGACACCCCCTCCCGTCTATAGGATATCCAATCCTAAACGAACGTGACCGGGAAACCCGAACAACTAGTCTTTTATTTACAACGAGCTCCCTTTTCCTTAACCGATTTTAATGGACAGGCTCAAAAATATCCATGTTTTCCTTTAAAATTAACGTTCCGGAATATTCAGAGGAATCAAGTGCGAGGAGAAGTGCAAAAGGTTGACTTTGTCCCATTGTTAGAAGACACATATACTTTTAGGTGGACTTTCACCCTTTATTTGTGTGGAGACACTCTTAGCTGAGCTCTGGACCCCATTAAAGATTGTATGTTTGAGAGGTATTGACCTTGGTGAAATTTTGGTTGAGGATATCGGTAGAGGTCACGAACTTTTTCTTCTAGTATGCCAAAAGTATCTTTTTCATAGGAAAACGCGAAAATGCTTTTTCAAGAGGCATCTTAATGCTATCTAGCGAGAAAATATCGAACCTCAGTTCTTCACCGTAAAACCTATAGGTATGTATAGCCAAAGTAAATCACATAAAATAGAAAATCGCTAAAATTCCTTTAAGAAAATTACACAATTAAATTTTTTTAACATTTTTTAAAAAATAAATTACCCATAACATAATAAAACAATTCCCATTCGGTAGAAAGTATATTGTACCTAGAATTTGAATTAAGTTCCTCTAACAATACTATCACTTTTTTTATTTTCAAATGAGGACAAATTTTCTTGTCAAAATAAATTGTTTTGTTTACTAATCGCTTCTTTTTTACGAGTTCTACAGGCATTATATTTAAATTTGTGTTTTTTCACGTTTATTTAGGAAGTAACTTTTCTCTATTGGCTGTTTATTATAATTTATTGATTTAATTAAGTTTTTAGAAGTATTTTAATTTTTATTTCCTTTAAAATTTATGTCATTCAAGATTTGTTTACGTGAAAACGTCTTTGCAAGCCCGTAAAGGCAGGTGGGGGTATAGCTCAGTGGTAGAGCATTCGACTGCAGATCGAGAGGTCCCCGGTTCAAACCCGGGTGCCCCCTATTTTTTTGCTTATTCGCTCCTAATATTATTAATTTAACTTTTGCTTTTTCAATGAGGATATCTACGTAAAATTATTGTGTCCTAATATTATCCACTATTATTCACTTCATAAGGTAAAACCCAACCTTGAAATACATAATTCGATTTTAATTTTTTTTTTCCACTCAAGGGCAGAATTTAAATTGTGTTTTAGAAAAAAGATTACCCTGATGTTCAGGATAGTGGATACTTCATCTTTTGACCGATTAAAGAAAATCCTTTTACGTAATAATTTGCTCATGCATAAAATAATGAAAGTATTGGTCCTGGAGCTTGCCCAGAGACACGAACATTCTCAAAGGTCTACAGATTTCGGGGGATCCATAAATTTCACCCAAACACATTATAATTATTTCATTAGTTAATTAATTAATTTATAGAAAAAATTTTTTTTTCAGTCATAACTTGAATTTGGTGATAATTTTATGAAAATGGAACTAATTTCACTCCAACTCAATATAATTACCTAATTAATTTAATTAATTAATTAATTTTTTTTGCAATAATAACTTGAATTTGGTGATAATTTTATGAAAATGGGAAAATTAAGTTAATTAGTCATAATTACCTAATTACATAATTAATTACCTAATTAGTTAATGAAATTTAATCGGGATCACGTGAAGATTATTTGGTTAAAATTAGGTGAAGATCGGACTGGTAGAAAGCCCGTAGCACATTTTTGCAAACTTTAGACAGACATATCTCCGCCATTTTGTCGAATTTCAAAAATCGCTCTCGTCACTTTCAAGATAACCACGAAAGAAAGATTATGTGAAAATTTCGTGAAAATCGGATGAAAATTGTGGCCGTGAAGTGTTCCGGAAAAAAAGGCGACGGACGGACGGCCGGCACCACAGACAAAGTCATGTCCGACAAAGATCAAAAGTCAGTTTGACCCTAGGGGGTCTGGAAGACCCTTCCCCAAAAACCCGAATCCGACGGTATTACAATAACTTCTCTTTGAGAAAGTTAAAACAATTCTTTCGGATGTTGGTTTTTTGTGCCTTAAGGTACGACTGACCCTTTGAATTTTTTTAAAATGATCAAACTTGCACATCCACACAAGTGTTGTTCTCCCCGAAATTCAATTTCATGCTTTGGTTGCAACTAATTACAGGTAATTCAACGGCGGCAATTAAATTTAATTATTTTTATGCATAATCATCAAGTTGGGAGAATCCCATGACGGTGTCATTTTGTAAGGAATATTCTTTATAGAAGTTTATTCAAAATTTTGGTTTTGAACTCAGGGAAAAAAAAATCTTCGTTTTCAATGATTCTTATAGGCCTCCGAGAAGCCAAGGATATCAAGTTTTGCGAGTCAAATGTCGCTGTTCTCGGGTCAAATACCTCCCAAGTGAGACAAGCAGAAAAAATTATTTCCGTAGGTAATACCTAATTAATAATGAATTAAAATGCCTTTAGTATGCCGACGATTTTAGGGGTGATAGGGAAGGGAAGAGTCATTTTAGGCAAAAAAGTCCATTTCCAACGATAACATGGCCAGTTCTAAACAATTTTTTTTTTCTTTTATTAAATCAAGTTATTTATTCAGGAGAAATCTTATCGAAATTCTGTCAATCTGGGATTATCTTGTACTTTAATTGATAGGCTGCCAGATAAATTATTAGTACAGAAATAGCTGAATAATGAAAATAACCATGAATGATGAAAAAAAGAAGGGGAAAAAAAAAAAAAACTATACCATAGGATTGACTTCCTTTCCTCCAAAACTTTGGATATTTGGTGTTTTTAATAAATACATAGTAAATTTTATTCAACAAAGTTGGGTAGTTAAACATACTTATATTCAATAAATAAATAATATAATACACCTTTAGGAAATAACAATAAATACATACCATATAAAACTACTAAGGTATCTACTTATTTATATGGGGCAGTTTTACAAAGGGGTCAAAACTAAAATGGCAAACGTAAAATTAAAAAAAAAAAAGAATGTAAAATGTTGACTCAAGTAGAATTTTATAATTGACTCAAGTTTATTTTTTTAAACTGATAAGCTTTAAATATGTACATATAAAATACTCTTTGGTTTCATAAATTTCAAATAGGAAACGATAAAATTAATTTTGAGCGATAAAAATTTGTTGTGACTAGTAATTTTTTTTTAAATAGACCAAAGTGGTGGGAGCAGTCTCAGGAGCACCACGTGTTCTGTGCAATATCGTTAAAAGTCTTTTGAAGATTACATTTTCTTGACACAGTTGGTTATTTTATCAGTTCCTGATGGAAGATTTCGATATCTTTCTCAAATTCGAGAATTCATTTTTTTGAAAAGACTGGTGATTCGTCCATTCGCGGATCAAATATCTCTAAAAAAATAAATAATTATAATTATAATAAATAAATAATGAAATTAGATAATGGTCTACACTCTACATTGTATAATGTTACAAAAAAATCTACAAAATGTGACTAAATTGAAATTTTTTCCTGGACAAGTTAGCAAAACCTGTCACTGTAAACCTTGGGAAAAGATACCTTTATCATAATTTTAAATAGAAAAACATTGTTCATCATTTTATTATTTGAAAAAATTTATTACTGTGGAAACCCAAAATCAAAATTTTTGGTTCAAATTTTAATGAAATTTTTTTTTCCATCACTATAATCGTTCGTTCATATTGACTAGTGAAGCTTGACGTATCAAGTCGTAATGTGGTCGTGACGTGCCGGTTTTTACATGGCCACATAGAAAGGAAAAAAACCCAAAAGATGAGGAATAAAATTTTTATTGTGACCATGACTCCGGATCTTGACGGTCACATCATCGATGAAAAAATAATTCTTAGGTTTTTTTTAAACCACTGGAAATGAATATTTCGATCCGAAAGTGACCGATTTAACGTCAAAAGCTTCATGCATGATCATTCATCATTGCAGAAATTAACAGGACTCACGTTCCTTAGAAACGTCGCATTTAACAATGAAATCGGTCTGTCAAAATACTTAAGTAGAAAACATTAGACAAAAAAATACCGTTAGAGTGATTAGGCCAGACAATGCTCACTTCCTTATTGGATGAATACGTTAAGCGAAATTAAAACTTCGATAAACAGCAGTAAAATGTGTTCTTCACAAATTTTCAACAATTATTAATAAATTTAAAAAAAAAATTCAAAATTTATCTTTACGTCTATTTGCCAGTTTGATAGCTGCCCAAATCGATCATAATGAACACAAAAATGAAAATTCTGAAGCAACAAGCCAATCTTAATTTGGGATTTCAATGCATAAAGACATAAACTGACCTCCTCAATTAGGCCATAATTAGTGGGATTGGTTTTCAAAATAATCAAAATTGGAGAAAAATAAAAGCAGGAAAGATAATTTACCTTTGATTATACCGTTTTAGGCAATGCTGGAGTTGTTTCTTTGACTTGTTTATCGTCAGCTTCGGTGACGAATGATGTGTAGACTATGGCTGTCGTGATTAAAACGCTTCCTGATATCCTAAGGACTGTGTAGTCTTCATCGTAGTAAAGGACCTCCCAGAAATAAGAGAAGACGATGTCAGTCGCGTGGACTAAACAGACGACACCGGCCTGCTCTGTCGAAAGAGCTAAAGTCACTAAAACCTCTTGCACTGCACCCAATAAAGGTATCCAAGACGCACTGGGTAGGTAAATCCAGTTTTCGATGAAATATAAAGGGAAAGTGAGAATCATGCTTGAGATGCTGTAGTTGATGATAATGACTGAGTAGTGCAAATGAGTGAGTTTTTTGAGGAAGATGTACGATCCAGCGTCGCAAAGGGCGCCGATGAATGATAAAACGCAACCGTAGAAATAGTTTGGGTAGTTTCCGACTGGGCGGCCCGTTATGAGGACGACGCCTAAGAAGACTGTACATGTCGAGATAATTTTTTCGATACCGCAGGCTTCGTTGAGGAAGAATCTGGCGAATATGAAGGTGAAGGCGATCGAAGTGTAAGCGAGTAGCGCTTCGTCGGCTAAAGGCATCATCCTCGTCGCTTGGTTCGAAGCCAAAATGAGCGGTGCACTAAAAAGCGAACGTCCCCATAAAGTCGGGAGAGCGTTTTTGGGAAATATCTTCTCATTGCTGAAACACGCGAGGGGTAAACTGATGGCGAAGAGTACGACGTATAACGCGAAGCTAATTTGCCCGACTGGTATGTCCGTGCTTTTCGCACCGTATGAGCAGACGCTGACTAAAAAGGCGGAAGAAATGGAAAGAAGAAGACCCTGACGAGACATCTTTTCAACGACGACTAGTCGATTCCCATAGCGAGCCTTTTCCGACAATTCCCACTCTCGAACCTCATGGCCGGGCCTCTTGTCTGATAGACCTTATCGCCCGCGTACCTCTTATGCAAGCTCCATCGGCCAAATCGCGTTAATTATCAAAATTCAATATAAACACCTACAATAACGAAATTTAATAAAAATAAAATTGAAACTCCAGATTTTGAACCTTTTCACTGAAAAAATTAACTTAAAAAAATAAATCTCTTACCTAAATCTCAAAAATTTTGATTGCAACTTTTGAAAGATTGTTTTTACTGTTGTTTTTACCAATAATTTTAGTAAACATAAAAGAAAAAGAATTAAAAAAATATAAAAAGCCAAGAAACCATTAGCCTCGTAAGATTTCCCTTATTTACAAAAAATTTTTGCTAAAATTTTTTCTATTTTATGAATTTTTAAACATCTGGGTTGCTTTAGAATTAAATTAGAATGGGAAAACTAGGAAACCAACACAGGCAAACATTTCTTGGAGGAAAACGCTTAAAAACTATATTTTGGGCGAAATCTAAAAACGAAATTCTGTTTAGTATCTATATTACCTACAGAATTTTTTTTTTTTTCAGCGGATTTTTTTTTGTTAATTTCAGACAAAACTACAGTTTATTCCATGTTTTAAGGAGCAAGAAACATGATTCTGAAGTTAGTTTTTTGATAAAAAGTTGCTATAAGCAAAAATACCCTCGAAATGTGTGACAGATTATGATTTCTTGAGTAGAATTTGGGTACCTACTCATGGAAGTTGAAGAGGTCAGGTGAGGGTAAATAAAATATAGAAAATTTTCTCTCCCCCCTCCCCAAGCCCCAATAATTTACATATTATATCATTCACTTAAAAGTTCACTTCTACATATCATATCACTTCAAAGTAAACGTTTGTCGGTTTTTTGCCTATATCTCTACAACCACGAAACCTAGTGAGGCAATAAATTAACCCCTATGGGAAAGACCTCCAGTCTAGATTAGCTTTTAAAAAAATCTTCGACAAACTTCAGTCACCAATTTTTATGATTGTCAAATATTTTCAAAGGGTGCAGGTTCAACGAGAATGTCTGTTGTTTGCTCAATAGATGGCTCCACTTGGTCCAACCAAAGGCATTTCTTCCATTCAAGAGCTTCCTTTTCCACACTAAAGAATAAATTTAAAAAATAGTAAATAAAAAAAAGCTTTTTTTTTATAGATAATAATTTGAAAACAATTAAAAATTTTAATTTAAAACATTAAAATAAAAAATTTTATTTTATTTTTATTGCTTCCTTACTGAAGGTAGAGGAAGCTATTTCCATTTATTTATTATTCTTTAATTAATGTTTAATGAATTATCGCTGTGGAGGAATTATTGCTCCATGATGACTGAAGAGAATTTCGAGATTTATTAAATTATTACCAGATTATTATACTTTGAGGAAGGGCTCTGGTATTGGGGGGAAAAAGCTTCCTACAAAGGTAGGAGAGGACATTCAGCCCAATAGAGGCATAGAGGGCATTTACTTATTTTTTGCTTCCTATGTTGTGTACCGACCTCCCCTACTAGGTACATACTTTTTATTAAAATTTAGTATTTTTGGTCTTCTTATTCATGTAATAATTAAATCGTTAAGCAATATTTTGATTGCGTAAAAGACACTAAGTCCATGCTTCAGCCTCTCTGGCCTTAGGGAATTGGCTCCTTAGTAGGCAGTAGTAAAATATTTAATTCCTAGATTCTTGGATTAGGTCAGGTTCAGATTGGTGCTGCACTCAAACGGCGGTGGCATTAACAAACCAGGCGCTCTCTGTGAAAGGAAACCAGTATCGTGAGGTTCACAAGCACGTGTGCTTATGGACTAGAAAAGGCAGAGGTAAGTGAGGCTTTTTTCGATCTTTTCACCCCCCTTTAGGCCAAACCCTAAACGATTACCTGGGAGAAAGGCTCCCCTATTGAAAAAGCACCCTTCCTTGCATTTTTTAGTCTCTAAAACGTCCATTGGGTTAGATAATCTCGGAATTGGCTCGAGCCAGAAGGTTGCGCCGTCATCGCGTTCCGACTCTCCGACCTTCCCCCCCGAAATTTCCCCGTCCGTATGCCCCAGAGACGCGGCCGGAACAAAAACAATCCCGCCTATCAGTCTTCGGAAAGCAGTGCTATGTGTTAGTTCCGCGTGTTTTGGTTTTTTTGTGTGGTTTTTTATTTTATTTATTTTTTTAAAAAATTTTCTTTGTACCTATTCCACATGCGTGTCTGTTTCGAAGCGCTTTGCTTTTCCTCCCTTCCCGAGGAGGCCGAACCACCTGTTAACCAGTCGACTAAGCCCATCACCACGCAAGGTTTATGCTGCCTTTTTAATGCATATTAATTGGTTTTACTTAATTTTTAAGGCTCATTTATTTTTATTAATTAGCTATAAGGCTTTCCTTGTAATAGTTGCGATTAAAACATCTTAATGTTTGATTAATATCGACTTAAGTACTCGCTAAGTAAATCCAGTTCCCACGTTTTTAATTTTACCTTAAAAGTTTCTTTTCTAGTAAATATTTTAGGACACAAATTTCGAAATTTCAAACCTTTTTGGTTGTTCTTCCTAGTTAAACGAGCCCAGAATAGGCACTTTTTCGAGGTTTTAAATTTTCATGTTTTAGATCTACTAAATTTAAAGTAGAACCGCTTACGAAAATTTGAAGAAATTGTTACCTTTAAATGACGGCGAAATATAAAATTTGGTGACTTTAAAAAAAAATTTTTAACTATCCTTATTCGTGAAAAATTTTGGGCGGCTGAATTTTGAATAGATTTTTGATGGTGATAGAATCATTTAGTTGTGTTTTGGTAGATCTAAAAATCTATTTATATTGAGTAACCTTTATGGGCCATTATAAGGCTTTCTAACGGTGTATTGATGGAATAAATTGGTTAATAATTGAGAAAGTTTTGGAAGTTTAAAACATCGCACTTTTTGGATTGCAATTTTTTTTATTAATTTAGGTACATATTCTTCTTCAGATTTGTAGAATTTTTTAACTTCTGTTATTTAATTTTTCTGTGACATTTACTACCTATGCAAATCAATTAAAATATTCGTTTTGTAACTTTTTAGCGGATTTCCTTAGTGAAGAGGCTATTGAGGTGGTCGTCACGGAGGCTCCCAGGCTATTTTATAAACTGTTCTGTACCCTAGGATCACAAAACGAAAGTAAATAGAGCCAGGAAGGGTTAAAATGCATATTTATGTTAGTGATAGAGAATTCGTCACTTCTCCATGAAATTCCTCTCCAAATGTGTCATTGTTTACTATTTTAAACTCGATAGGTTGCCCATTTTCCGTTTTTACGACCCGGATACTCGCGATAAGACTATCGACGATGAAAATGGCAATAAAATGAGGCCAAAAATTTCTTTTAGTCATCCGGTTTTTCCCCAATTCCTTCACTTTAAAAAGCTCATAAGTTGATTATTTTTTCAAGGAATCTCGTCGTTTTAATAATTCCATCATGCGTGAAAATAGCGTAATTGTTTATAATAATTCGAGGACGGTCTCTTTCATTGTGAAGTCATAATGTCAAATAAAAAAGAAAAAAAAAAAGATAAACAATTTTTTTCTTCATAAACGACTAGGTGTGTCAACAAAACGAAACCGATAGTAAAAGTTGGTGAAAAAAAAAAGTTTCTAGGTTTTAGCAATATTGAAATGAGCATTGTCAAGATCACTTTAAAATTTTGTTTTATTTTATTTTAGTTCTACCTTGACACTATCGCGTGATAATATTTTTTTAAAGGACATGGCATGTCAAAACCTGAAACTACATTAATTTTATTCTATGCTGAACTTTCCAATTTTGAACCATTTGCCTATCAGTATGAGACATTTCATAACTTCCTGTAGGTCGATCGACTTGAAATTCGACAGTTCATCATAATATTATTGAAAATGATAAGAAAAAGCCTTGAGTCCACCAGGGTTGCCAGTGAGTCACTATATTTTAATGTCACCATTTTCACTTATGTTATTCATGGGTCAGAAGCTGGTTTTTGTGTTTTTCGAAGTGAAAGACACTTGTTAAGCAGATTTAGAATCTTCATCTAAAAATACCTTTTACGATGACCAATGGCATCCACTACGGTGGTGGAGCTTTCCCCCAGAGTTGGGACCGGGCTGGGGAGTTCAAGCGCTTTATGAGGCTTTATGATTTCTTAAAGTTGTCGAAATAAAAGCAAAAATCTTTATAATATTATACTTGCTGTTTAAACCCACTTTCGCCATTCGCCTTCCATACCTATTTAAAAAGTTTTTTTTTTTCTTTCTTCTAATCGAAATACCTAAGATAAATTTATGCTAAGCAGTAAGCGCCTCCCCTTTCCAATTTTCCAGAAAACAACAAGTTTTTATTTCTTCCTCATTTTTACATTGAGTAATATAAAAATATGGTTTTTTATAGGTTTTTATTTGCAAACTTCAAAAAATCTTATAAGTTAATTTATCGCAATTGGTAAAATTGAGTAATCAATTAATGAAACGTAATTAGCTTCTAATTTGTTATGATTGATGAGATTAGGCGAGCGGATACCTTTTAAAACGCATTTAAGTATTGCGGGAAATCTAACCGAAGATCCAAGGAACTTCCTTCTCTCCTGGAATAAATTTAAAACCCCATTGTTATAAAGAAAAGTATAAATTTTTAGACACGAGGAATGTTTGATGGCGCCTGTTTGCTGGAGGTGTCTCGGATGCACCTGATTAGCCGAGAACCGGTTTCCCTCGATGTCTAAAACCTTTTCAAATTTAACATCGATCGTTTTTAGGCACTTTAACAACCTCTTCTTTCTGACTTTTCTTAAGACTCTTGAATTTAATTGACCGGGTGACACATTGACAGAGAACATTATCGGCCCTCTTTAAATATTTGACAAGGTGTAAAACCGAGTCAATGCCAGATATTGACTTTAAATTTTGTTCATTTTTTTTTCTTCGTTTTAAGATGAAAAAATATTTAAAAAATGTATATCACGGATTTTGCTAGCCTATATTAGTATTTGGGGCACTGTATCTAAATATGAAATCAGCTTTATCTATATCACCATCTCCACTAATCTTTGAATCGATATTTGACGGAAATAGAGTTATCTGAGCCCCTTTTATTATTATAAATCGATTATTGGACTTCAAAAGAGTTTTTTAACGTTATATCAATCAAGTAAATCGGTTAAAAATTAAGAAAAAAAATGTGGTTTGGATGAAATTTATAACTTCTGATGTCTAAAAATTTAAATTCCTGATATCGAAATTTTCTATTTTTATAAAATAAAAAAAAATTGAAGGTTAAATTTTTTCGACGTGCGATTATATCCATATTCATGTTCTCTCATTGCTTATGCATTGGTGTTATATCGAATATCTTGGCTTCAGTCGAATTAGAGCCGATGGTCGTTAAACTCTAAATTCAATGTTCTTTCTCCTTTGAATCTGTAAGTATCCTTTTTGATTACGTAATCCGGATAAATGGTGGATGAAGATTTGAGAGGACGATGTGCGTCATTTAGCGTCTATTGAGTCGATTGGGTGCTCAATTGGCGACACCCGGATACAACTAGTTACAATTCCTCTTATTGGTCAAACAAATATTTCGAATTGAACACTTTTGAAGTAAAAATAAATTGTTTTAAAGTTTGTCCTTGAAAATAAAACCAAGGTCAAGTACGTACGCAAGTGCATACCTTAGATATTGGGCGTTCCATAATAATTCATCTCATTTCGTACATCACAAAACAGGATAATCAGAAAATAGAATTTCCCTTATCATTATTATATTTTAATTAGGTTTTTTTGTTCTTTATCTTTTAAAATGACTTCCCTTTTGTGTCTAGTATCCTCGTTTTAATTACTTTTTTTCAATTGCCTTAAATTTGTTTTTTTCAAAAGTCGTTTTCACGGTTTAAAAAAAATTTAAATATTTAATTGGCTTTTTTGGTAATTTTCGGCTCTATTTTCATGCTAAAGAATTTTAATTACGTCGTTAATAACTTTTTAGAAGTTTTTTATTTTATATTTTTTTCCTGAACGAGTTGTGGCTTCCTGGGATTTGTAGTTTTCTAGTTGTGGCATTTTCACATTGTTCACCGAATACTGCATCTTCGGGAATATGGAACAATATGTCTTTTTTGTCCTTGTTCAGTTTTTCACTATTATTTACTGGTATAGATTTTGCTTTATAGTACAATAATAGCGGGATTGTTTACGATTTTTAATGATCGTCTGAGTTCTTGACCCTTACACAATGGTTTATTCTCGATTCTTTTGTTTTGATGACCTTGACTCTTGCCTTCCCATGTTTTAAAACTATAGTCTCATCTTCCCTATATAATTTTTCATAAAAAAAGCCTCTTTAAGCTTAAAGTTTTTTTGGCTTAACTTTCTGAATACTTGAAAATATCGATTTTTTAAGTTTAATGGCTCGAAATGAAACTGGAAGGTACTAATCACAACTTCCTCGGAAGAAGACCTTGTCCAGTTACAAGGTTGTTCCTATTGGGTTAAATTAGCCAGTTTGAAATTCCCAGACACTGTAATTTGACTTATTTCATTTTTTGAACATTTTTCTGGAATAGGGCTTTAAAAGAAGGGTCATCCTTGACTCTGCCCTATCTCTTGTTTGCGTTATCTAGCCAAGCAAATCAGATATACAGTAGCTGATAAGAGTTCGCCATCTTTCAGTATAAATGTGCGCCTCTACGTGTTCTACACTTTTTGATAAGTCTTGTAAGTTTTGAGTTTGTTGATTATGAAATGGTTTTTGTTTGTTTACTTGATCTTGGATTTGGGAGCGTAAATCACTCGGAATTTCCGGACCAGGTTTCATTCCCGGATTTGAAAATGAGATTTCCAGTCAAGGACTTGATAGTTGGTCATCGTTGTATAGTTTCGAAAAGGCAACTATTTAGGTCAAGGTTTTGACTATCAACTCTTTGGAGATAAACCGAATAAAATTTACGACGGTCTTCGTCTTGGAACCGTTCATAAAAAAAACGTTTTCTGAGGACACAACTCGTTTTCTTTAAAATCTTTAATTTATGTTGTTTTTTTCCCTTTTCTTTCAGGGCTGTTTTTAAAAATGTACACCTGACAGCCTCGGAAACTAAAAATTTTCCAAATGAGCACCAATTTAACCTAAAACTCGCTCTGATCTTTTTCACTTTTTTGACCCCAAAATTTCAATGTTTTGATTTCATCCAAAATCTAGTTTTTGATGCTTTATTGTGAAAAATGAATCATAAGTCGGTTTTAGGGTACATTTTTTTAAACCTCACCTTTATGGCCCAATTTTGAGCCTCACTTTTCAACCAGGGACTAACCCCATACCATCCCTTTCAATTGGCCATTATCAACAATTTATTTTTCCAAATCGATTTTCTCAACAAAACTTTTGATTTCACACAATTTAAGATATTCTATTTTAAAATCGCAGATTAGTTTTACTATTTAAATAAATGTTTATCAGAAACGGCACATTTTCTAAAAATAAATTCTTTGTATAAAAATGGTGGGAGTTATCGTTTTCTAATATAATAGAAACTATTTTTATTCAGTCTGGTGTTCAAAATAGTGTTATTTTGAAGTATTTTATCGTAGGAAGTTTTTGGGTTTCGATTAATTTCCACAAAACCGCATCCTAAGGCATGCTTCGATATGAAAAGGCGATAAAAAACGTGTTAACGTTGGATTTTTGTTTATTTCAGATATGAGCGGGGTGGTGTCGAGGTGTCCGGCCGAGCTGGAGGCCCGGATACTCCAGCTTGAGGAAGAGCTCCGTGCGAAAGATTGCGAAATCCTCGAGCTCCGATCGCAGTTGGATAAATTTCAATCGGTCTTCCCGTATCACATATCGAGCGGGAACAACAACAATAATAACAACACCTATTACAATAAAAAAGGAGAACTTCTTAGACCGCGAAAGCAAAGAGCTCAAGGAATCTCAGCCGAACCTCAAGATTTCGCAACCATACAAGAATTGGCAAACACCGTATTTCCTACTTACAACAAAAACGACAGGTGAGTCTCATTTCCTAGTCATACTATAGTCATTTCCGCCCAACAATATCAATAAAAGTCTTCTTTTCATCTATAAACTTGGGAAAAAAAATTTTAATTCAAATTTTCGACATTTACAAAAGATTAGGGAGAAGTCGGTGGGAGAATGAGGGACGAGTTGGGAATTATTCGGCATTTTTGGAGAGTTTTTAGACCCCATTTTGATTCAATTTTTTGATTTTTAAGAAAAAAAACCAGCCTTCCCTTAATTCGCGATCGCCCATATGTAAATCTGTGCCTATGCAACCTTAAACTGCTTCCTTAAAAACATTTAAGAAATTGCATATTCATTAAGTTCCAGGTAAAAAGAAACCATTTGTAAAAACCAATTAAAAAAGCATTTAATCAAAGTTACATGTCGCCTTCAAGTACTCCTCGTAAACGACCCCCGAGGGGACAGCATTTCATTTTTAGGTAGATTTTTTTCAATTTTGCAACGTTTATTGAGTCTTTTGTTCTAAAAATAAAGTACTCCATCCGCGATAGAAGACTCATAAGGTCAGGGTTTTTGATGAATCACTCATTTCCATTCATTTCGCACTCTTTTTACAAAATAGACTTTTAAAAATTATGTTGAATCCGGGTTTTTTGAAAACAGAAAGTTGAATAATTTACGTCAAAATTTAAATTTTTAAAAAACAAATTGGTTAATCGAGTTAAAAAAACAGAGTTCACCAAGTACTAAACAAATTAGTGTTTGATTGTGTCAAATTAGTAGATTCACTTTCTTACTAGTTTATTGTAATGTTTGATTTAATTTACACGGAAGTTTGATTAATTTCTGGCTTAGATCCACACGACCTACTCCACTTAAAAACGCAACTTGCCAAAACTTTTAGTAACCATTTTAAATTAATTAGAGAAATATTTAAACTAATTGATTTTCTAGGCTAGACTTCAAGGAAGACCACAAGCTTTTTTCGAGCTTTTTATTTTGTTTACGATTCCTTATCTAGGAATTGTTGATTCGTTAATCGAGTAGGTCGAGGATATTAAATTGTGTCATCCTAGACTAAAATGTCAGGTCCGTCTAGTCGAAAATAAATCGACGATTTTCGAGCTCAAAGGAAAGAGCAAATTTAATTTTATTACTTGAAAGGGAATTTGGAAGGTGGTTTTATCGGAAGGGTAGAAGGTCGTAAACTACATTTTAATGGATCCTTTTAACATTTTATAATGGAAACAACCTTTTTGAGGGTTCCCAATCTTGCTTTAAAAAGCATTATCTGCATGAAGAACTGCACACTCGTTGAAGCAAAATTCAATTTTTTAAGCTTCCAGTTTTGACAAGTGAAAACCTTGATATCGAGAATTTTGACATTTCCAAAAACGTTGTTTAAAACGAGAGAGAAAAAAATGGGGAAACTCGTAACTGGATAAAATACGAAGGAGTTTTATGTCAGGGTGATAAAAACGTCCATAAATACTCTCTAATGGCGTCAACACAGCCACGGACTTGGATATTCAGGAACACAAAATTTCAAATCATTTTAAAAAAGTGATTTCGTCCTGCGTAAGACCAGTCCTAAAGATCGACCTCCCCACTTAAGAATTTTACTGAAGACCCCATAGAAAACCTGTGACCCTTTTTTTGTGCCAACTTTTTAAAACCTTTGTGTTGTTGATTTTCAATGTTTCTTGTTCCTGACCATCCGATTTGTACGTGTTTGGGCAAGCGCGAGGGAGTTGGGCCTTGATTGGCTCCGTGCGAAGCATGCGGGATCGACGCCGGAAAAGCTCCTCGAATATTCTAACCCCCTGTTTAAAATCCACCTGTCGCCCCTCTATATATTCCCAAGATAATATAATTTTTTCCGTTCACCTGTGCCTGTCGACTGTTAAAATTTACAACTTTTAATTTTGAAGCACACCGCATAAACTTTTCTCATTTCTGTCTTAACTTTATTTGAGGAAAATTTTTAACTTTCTCAAAAATTAAGTTATTGTATTACCCTCGAACCCGGGTTTTCGGGAAGGGGTCAAGGTGACCCCGTAGGGTCAATCTGACCTTCGATCTTTATCATGGAAAAGTCTGTTCGGCATGTTTTCGAACGGAAAAACAGATATTTTGCGTTATTTTTAGAGTTTATTGATTTGGGACACGGGAGAGCAGTTTGATTTGATGTTCCATGTCCATAGGTCATGTAGCGAATAAAACCTCAATTGTTCGTACGTGAAAAAAAAAGATATAAAAGCGTATATGGGACTTGGACTTAAATTTGTTTTTAACGAAGGGTGCGGCTAGCGTGTTCGACACGCCCTGATGAATGACAGGCATGAAAATATAAAGGTCGGGATCTCCTGATCTTTACATAAACAATAAATCCTACTATTGTTTCTTTTTTTTTTTTTTTTACAAAACCTGCGCTTACAGGCACGCTTTTGATTTATCGCCAAATACGCGTCCGCGAGAATTTTTTAACGCCCCTTTTAGTCCATGCGTCGAGACAATGTTTCTTAGGTTAACTCGGGTCAAGCCTCCCTTTTTTCCCATGTTGTTTACTCGAGAGATAAAATCTCAGTAGTCTTTTAACACGCTTTTAATGATTATATCTTAAACAATCTATTATCTTATGTCAATTAAATTTATACTACTTGAAGAATTATTCGCTTTAAAATGAACCCATGCTTATTTAAATGCTGATTTTACGGTAGCTAGCGATTATTATCAGGGTTGAAACCAATGGGAGCCATCCTTCGTTTTAATGCCTCTTATTTATAGACAGCGATGAAAATAACACTTCAACTGATAGATGATAAGTCTTTTCAGGAGGAAATCAATTTACCAATAGAGAGACCTTTATACTAGGGAATGGGAGGTGATATATGAGTTGGAGGGTGTGTGGACGTATTTGGTGTTTGTGGAGAAGCTGTGGGCCTGTGGAGCTCCAATTTTTTGAGAAAGTTCGAGTTCTGCAAAAAAAAAAAAAAAAAATTGCTAAAACTTTCAATTTTATCTTTTTTTTTATTTAAACATATCGATAGCAATATTCGCCTGGGGGTTGAATTTTAGACCCAAGTTTTGCGCTGATTAAATCAACGAGCCGGACTATCGAAAAACTCCCCAGGCTCTATTTTCACTTCTAAAATATTTTAAAACATATTTCTCAACTAGAATGTATATTTAAAAAAAGGAAACAAAAGGGAGTTGATTCATCGGAGGGTGTCCGAGGGTCGAATTTTGAGGCGGGATGAGATCCAAGTTATGCAATCGCCACTCGGCCACTTATTAGTTACCCCGCGTTTTGATTCGAAGCCAAAACAAATAACTTGGACGTGTAAGGAGGGGAAACTTGTTTTTCTTTTTAATGCGATACCCGGAATAAGTGGGAACATCAAGATAGTGTCATTGAGTGATGACAACGTGTCAACTGGTAATGACTATTATCGAACTATCTATTTCGCCTACATTTGGATAGGTCTCAATTAGTTATAAAATCCATTTTTCATCGTTACTAATTGGGATTTTTTTTTACTCTAGACGACAATTTCAATGTAATTCAGACCATGTTGACCCATTTTGAATTGTGGACTCCAGCACCAGTTAGTGGTAAAAACGTTAAATTTTTATAAAATTTTGAATGGTCCGCTTTTCTCATGGGTATCGTTTTGCATGTAATTTTGGACGGAAAGTCAATAGTGAGGAGGTATCAATTTTCGCCCTTGAAAAATATCGAACCCATTATTAATTTTCATTTTTCTTCAAGTATGGGACAATGCTTAGGAAAATTTTGAACCTTTTTCGATTAATAAAGACACTTGTTAGATTAATTTCCTATCTTTATCCTTTGTAGGAAGATTTTGATTCTTTTTCCTTTTTTGGTAGATTTTGAACCATTTTCTATAGAAAGAAGGGGAAAATGTCCTTTTAAACTATGGCAGTGTCCCTATTTTGATTTAAAAGTCGCTTTTCACCTCACGTTTGAAGTACTGGCAACCCTGAGAGTACGTAATACATACACCACTTTCCACCCTCTGGCCAAAATGACTTTCAAATGACGTATTTGTAGAGTTGAAAGTTGAAGATCTTATAGTAGACAAATCGGTTTACATACTCTCCATCGGCCACGTAGAAAAGAAAGAAAAAAAAAATGCTAAAATTTCTGGTTTTTGAATTATCAGATCCTACTGTGGTATTTTCAATAAATAGTTATGTAATTAATTCAAAGTTGCCTGATATTTCAATAAATTTCCATGATTTGCCTCGTGTTATAAATCGAATGAGGGTGAGGAATAAATTTTTTTCTTTCGTCCTAGCCAATAAATACCAGAAGCACAACTCTTTCTCTCCTAATACAGACATAATAAATGATGTCGTCGCAGCCATAATGTACAACGGCTATAACACCGTTTTCCAGCCATAAATATTAAAAAAAGGACCATTGTAACTCAATGAATTTTTGGAAGTAAACTGATTTAATAAACAACTTATCAAAATGACTGTTTTTAGGAAGAAAAAAAACCGGTGGGTCGCTTTTTTTTTTGGTCCAAGCTAATTTCCTATCCGGGGAAACAATTAAGTCATTCCTGGCCGACATTTGTGAAATATATTTCGACCATCTTTGAATGACAAATTTATTCAAATGTCGACTCTGGAACCCGCAAGATGCCTCAAATGGAAATATCCTCGAAGGGCAAAAAATGCCGATATTGGGATGTCGGCGAAATGATCTCTTTTTTTTTATTCTTTGACCCAAATTAAATCTTTGTCTAATTTTGACCAAAAAATGTCCTAAACAATGTGAAAGTTTAAAATTCCAGCTTTAAGATTTCAAAACATTTTCCTTATTTTTTTTATTTAATGTTAATAATTGTTGGAAATTATGAATAATTAAAGCATTATCGATAAACGACTTGTTTAGTTAAACGAGTCACGTATGTTGACAAAGAAACTGGATTTTTATTGTTGTTTATTATTCGAGGTGAGGTCCCAAGTGTGGTGTTATAATTGGACATCATTAAATTTTTTATTCAAAAATCATTTATTATTTATCATTCGATTCTATTAATATTAATTATTTTTCATAATTTGTTTCAGGTAAAGAAGAATTGATAGCGTAGTAAGTTTATAAGAAAGCAAATTTTAATCATAAGATCTTGAGTAATGACGATAAAGTTATTTTAGAGTATTTATTCATTGGAGTTAGTCCTCTTGCCTCACCCCCCTGGGGACTAGCGAGGAGAGGAACTATAGGTTACTTTGAAACCTCTAAATATTTTCTTTTTTTTACCTCTAAAATTGTGGAGGAAAACTGTTTCAAAAATAATAAAAACCTCCTTTTAAAAAGTGCTTATGATAACTAGAAATCAGTAGAATTACGAATATTAGCATTATTATGAATCAAACAGGTTCTGTTATGACAAGTTCCATTAAGTAGGCACTTTGGGAGGAAAGAAGTGGACAGATTTTTTTTTTCTCTGACGCTTTTCGATCTTATCGGCGTCCACCTGACCTTTTCTCTTATTCCGTCAGCGAATGACAAATTAATTGAGCTCATATAAGAGTATAAATAAATTAGTGACGAAAATTAAAAAACGGGTAAAGTAAGGCCCCCTGCACACTAGGCGGTTTGCGGCGCGGTTCCCGCACGCGGTCTTCCAAGAAAAACCGCTGCGGGAATCGCGGAGCCATGCACACTACACGCGGAGCGGTTTCCGTCCCGTTCGGCCCCCTGCACACTAGGCGGTTTGCGGCGCGGTTCCCGCTCCCCCACTTTTCATTTGTCTCCCTCATTTTCAACCATTTTCTCGCCAGTTGTGTTCCAAACGTCAAAATGGAAAGAAGGAGAATAATTATGGTCGCGAATATTATGGTTTTTAAATATTTATTGACTAAAAATTTGTACAAAATCCAGCCAGGCCCTAGGCCCATCGGCTGGTGAGATATTTTACAGATTTACAAGCTATAGTAATAATTTGACAAGGTCCCGATTCAAATGTAGCTCCTTTATAAATTTATCCGGTTTTAATAATAATGGATATATTAATAATTCGGTTAAAATAATATTAGGTATTTTTTGGGTGAAAAATTGTCTTTTTTCTTCCAATAATGTAATAAAAAAAATTAAAATGCATGATTTCTTGGTTTTTTCCATTTCAATTAGAGGAGTTCTTGACCGTTACGGATTAAGAGCGTCCTTTTTGCAGGTACGAAGCAGCTAAGAAGATTATTTCCTAATATTTAACGAATTTTTAAAAGATTTCATTACAACTTAAAATGCATTTTCAACCGTTTTTCCTTTCTCCAAACAGAAAATAATTAGTGAAAGAGGTGAGGCCGACCTCAATAGCCTGTGCATGGTATGGTTTGACTGTAATGGTGTTAGTAGTTTTGTTAAATATATAAGGGATTTGGTGGATTTTGATTTGGATTTGTTTATTTCAATATTTATTTAATATTTTAAAGAAATTGTTCAATTTAATTTTTTTAATTGAAAAAAGAAATAATTAATTAATATAAAGTAAAAAAAATGAAGTAATCAAATTATTGTATATTTCAATATTTTATTTATTCAATAACTTAATCATAAGAAATAAATAAATAAAATTTTATAAAGGAAAAAAAAGGCAATTTAACTAAAAAAAATTAAAAAGCCATTAAAAACCGCTCCGCGAACCGCCTAGTGTGCAGGCGTCTATTCATTCCCTTTGTATTTTCAAGCCGACGCGGCAGAGCGGCGAGCGGGAACCGTCGACATGACGCGGTCGACTGTTCGACCGCCGCGGTTTTGAAACCGCCCCGCTGTAGTGTGCAGGGCTCCGGGCGGTTTCCATTTGAATACATAGGATTTTAATGTGTCGTGCTAATTGGCGCGGTTTTCTTGGAAGACCGCCACGCGGGAACCGCGCCGCAAACCGCCTAGTGTGCAGGGGGCCTAAGATGAAGGCTCTCTAGATTTTGAGACAGTTTTTAATCCATTGAAGAAAATATAAAATTACAGTTTGCCTTCAATTATTTAAAATGAAATTTGCAGTAGCTTGGTTTAAAATTACCTTGATCAAATTCCTTCCGGAAAAAAAGAGACCATGAAGAAGCTAACGATTTATTGGGGCATTTTTAAAAATGATTCAGGGTTAACAAAACCCAGTCAAAACCCTCTAGAGACACCATGTTAGTATAAAAATGCTAATTCCCTGTATACAGTCACCAAAATCTAAGCGAAAACGCCACATTCTTGGTCTAGAGAGACCAAAATCTAATTAAAAACCCCTCATCCTTCCTAAGACACTAAAATCTCAGTAAAAATTTGAACTTTTTTATGCAGAGTGTCAACAAAATCGGCTTATTCTTGGTCCAGCGACACCAAAATTCAAGAAAAAACCCCACATGCCACATTCTTGGTTCAGAGACGTCAAAATCTCAATAAAAATGTCAAATTCTTTATAGAGAGACACGAAAATCTTGTTAAAACACAAATTCTCCTAGATGTTTGCTCTGTACCTACCATAAAACTAGAGTTAAAAATCAGACTAGACCGTAAAATATGCAAATAACTAAAAATCTTATTTTTGGATTTTTGTGAATAAACATCTCTTGAAATTTAATAGCGTAACCGATGTGCTTAAAATATTCTTCTCATTTTTGTACTTCAAGGCCCATTTTATAAAAAAGAACCGCAAGCTAAAAAGAAGAATTTTTATGTCGAAACTCAAATTCAAATATGTAGACGAAAATAAGTAGGAAAAGTCAAAAAACCATTTGTTACACCTTGGGTCATTTTGACCCTGTAAGGTGACCTATTATTTAAAATTCGAAGGAGCAACACATTTTTTTTTCTTCTTTTTTGGAAGCAGTAAAAGAGCAACACCTTTTTTTTTTCTTCTTTTTTGGAGGAAGTAAAAAAAAAAAAAAATCCCAAGCCACTTTGAACCACTTAATTCAACTCTTGATTTATCGCTTGAAAAATATTGGCAATTTCGAACCTCGGTTCAATGCCGGAGTGATTTAAGTCCTTTGCAATTTTCAATTATTGAAACCCTAAAAGGAAAAAAATTCAATTAGCCGCGAATTCGTGTTAAGCCATCATTTTAAAGATGGCTATCGAAATCGAAAAATAATGTGATGAGTTTTTACTTAAAAGTTTTTTTTGGAAGATCAAACGGAATTCGAGGACGATTTTATCGTTAAATAGATGACAATTCAATTTATTCACTTTTAGTGGATATTCGAGAAACGTGCGTGGATTCCGAATTAAGAGAGATGTGATTTTATAGAAGTCATTTTCTAATTTAACTGGACGTTTTGAGAATTTAATCGGACACAACGGGCAAAATTGAAAAATTGAGTTAAAAAATCTCACTTTTTGGCCTAGATGCTAAAAAGAACCCAAAAAATTAGAAGAAATTTGAGCAAACGACAATTTGGTTTCAAATGGATAAGTGGATATGGAAATTTCCCCTTGGTGTTGGTTTCCTATAATTATTATATTACGTGGAGTAATTCGACGATATTCAAAGAAATCCTTGAATGGTTAAGCTTTAATTATTTGAAGGGTTGACTTTCTTTGCGGCTTGAAAACAGGAAGGACTTAGGGTATCACTTACCCCGGCGGGAAGGCCAGACCGTGGCCCGGTTCGCCTGATTACGTTTTCAAACTCAAGGGCGTTAATTTTCTTTCAGAAAGCTCTTCCCTCGCAAAACAATGCGGCCCGACATAAACGTCCGAACGAAAAGGTCAACACTAATATATAGTGTCATGTAAATGTTTGAACTTTTAATTAAAATTTTATTGATCTCCTTTTTTTGACGGTTTTTCTTTTCGGAAAAAATAGTCTTGATTTATCACCCCGGTCTCCCTGACCTGATAGGGGCAGTTTTTTTAAGTATTGTTCTAGTCTATTATTTTAAGTCTTAAAAACTAGAAAAACTAGAAGTTGTATTTCATCTTTTAAAATTATAGGGCAGTATGGCAACCACCATTTTGATCCAAAAGTTCTTTATCGTTGGGAAAGCAATTTGGTCATTTCTTATGAAACGAAATGTTTTTCCCTTTAAAATCTTCGAATCAATTCGTTAGAAAAAGGGCACCATTGAGTTCAAAGCCATCAATTATTTTCATTTTAGCTCGACTTTTGTCGATATTAGGTGGATTTCTTGTTTCGAGAGTTTTTACTTTTTGGACATAAAAGGCTTTTCAGTTAATTTTAGCCTGCAAAACCAGAAAAAGTCGTTACATTTTAAAAGTTTTTGCCTTTTCTGAATTTTTTACAACCCAAGTCTTCTAGGTCAAAATAAATGTTTTATCCTCCTTATTAGAGCATTCCTGTTGCCTCACTCCCCTGGGTATAGGAGTAACCGCAAGTTCAGAACTGGTCATCCTATTCCTTCATTGTAAACAAAAACGATATAAACATCGACAGTTCGAACTTAAGTTTTACTAATAGCGCCGGATAGGCACGAAAACACTTGAAAGTCTAGAGGCTCTTAAGACCCTATTTGAACAGTCTTAAGCAAACAAGTGGCCAAAAACGTACTAAAGTACTGCTAAAAATATTAAGATGTGAAAAAACTGACTTTCTCTTTTATAAATCTGGTATACGATTCAATTTTCGACAATCTTGTCTCTTGATACCTTTAAAGGCGTCTTTTTGAAAGTCCCCTGTCGAATCCTTTTATTTTATTTTTTAAGGACAAAAAAATCAACATGTGAAAAGGAATTTGTAATTTATTAAAAAATATTTTATTTAATTATAAAAATAATTAGATTTAATAAATCGTCGTGGTATAATAATTGACAGTTTTCGCTTGTGGAGAAAAAAAGAGGCGGATAGTTGGTATTCATGAGAAGTGTTTGTGCTGATTGGAAAGCATTCAATAACAACGGTCGGGTTTTTACTTTTATTTTCGTAACAGGTGTAAATGGACGCTGACAAGTGATTGAATGTGTTTAAGTAGCGACATTGGTTCTCCCTCGACCTCAACCCCGATTCCAACGCTGGGCGTGCCGACCGTTTCGGCGGGGGATCTGACTTTTGGTCCTGCGGTGAAGAAAAAAAAATTAATCTACCCTGCGAATTTTATCTTTTTTTCGCAAGTGAGACCCCCCGTGGTTTCGTTTTAGAACCTCATTATTTTATTGTGTCATTGATTAATATCGAAATCTTTTTGGAAATATTTTAAGTAGAAATGAGGCTTTTGAACAGAAGAAAAATTAAATCTATAAAAGGGTTAATAAAATTAAAGAAATCTTTGAAAAGAAGTTTAAACAACTTCTAAATGTTATTTTTAAATCATTTTTTTAAATACGAAAATCACTTCCCACGTTACTTTTTGTTTTCTTCATACGTGGGAGGTGACGTGGGCTTAGTGCTAAAGTCATGCACTTTTCCTAATTTTCACTTCTATTTTATTTTTAGATTTTTATCGAGACCTTGATCGGGGAAAAAGTGGATGATTGTTGCAGGTGTGGGAGAAAAAATTCCTTTGAAATACTGCCTCAACTCGAGAACTATCCATCACAAAAACCCAAGTCTAAAATTATATCGTCCCCTTTGGCAATATTGGGATATAAGAAGTAGCCCTATTGTGATAAATGGACTAAATCTGCATCCCTCTATATTGAATCAATTATTATTGTGAGGTAAATAGCAAAAGTTGGCAACATTGGACTGTGTAAAGTAGCCCAATTTGCAATACATCGCCCAACATGGCAACTTTTAACATTGTAAATTCGCCCAATTTGAAATAAATCGCCCGACCTGGCAATTTTTAACATGCTTAAGTAGCCCAATTTGCAATAAATCGCCCAACCTGGCAACTTATAACATTGTAAATTCGCCCAATTTGAAATAGATCGCCCGACCTGGCAATTTTTAACATGCTAAGGTAGCCCAATTTACTATTAATCGCCCAACCTGGCAACATATAACATTGTAAATTAGCCCAATTCGCAATAAATCGCCCAACCTGGAAATTTGCAGCATTACAATGTAACCCAATTTGCTGTAGAATGCCTAAACTGTCAACAAATCAAAGTCGAAATTTTTTATGGCCTGATAATTTCCTTATTTTTATCGAAGTTGCTGATTCAGCATCCCTTCCTTTTCCGCCTTTTCTAAAAATAGAAAAAAATATCGATGACAAGATTTATTTTTCATCCCGAGACGATAAATTGATCAGCGACGTCATAAATCATTCGGATTTGTCGAAGGCTTCGTCTTTTAATTGGTCCCTCAGAATTTTATTTTTCTTAAGAAATCCACTTTGAAGGTCTGAATTTCAAATAACATTTTGAAAATGCCAAAAAAACACACATCAAAATCGCAATATCGCACGGTTGTAAAATATAGAAAACCTTCTTTTTTAAGTGATAAATTTCGGTCCTAATCCCGTGATAAATGTCAATACACAAAATCTTTTTTTGTCAGGGAAAAATTATGTTTTACATAAAACATAAACCTATTGAGCATAGACCAGATAAAATCTCAAACTTTCTGAATGTCAAGTTCTTTATCACCGTATTAAGTTGTCACAGAAAAATCTTTTTATTTGCGTCTAAATCCGATTAATATTCTCCGATAAAATTCTGATTGTTCCTTCTTTTGCAGAACTTTCTCTCATCGACCCGTTTCGTGTAAATATAAATTTGTTGTATCATAATAGTCGATCATTAATTATGTTTTGACTTTATGCCATTTTAAAGCTGTCAGGATATTAAATGAAAAAGCCGTCCCGGGGATGAATTTTTTTTCCCTTTATCAAAACATGAGTTATTTCGCCTTCTAAATGCCATTTCGTAATATGAAACACGATTTACACCTTAATTATCGCTAACGATGAATTTATGAAAGAAAAACGAAAGAAAACACCTGTTGCGTTTTTACGCACTTTTGAACCTTGTCCATTCTTTTCTGGGAATTCTAATTTTTGTTCTAAACATTTTCCGTTTACACTTTTTGATTGATTGGTTCTCTTCGAGGGCGTGTAAACTTTAAAATTGGTTTCTGACCTTCTTTAAAATAGAAATCAATTAAATTTTGCGTTTTGGCTACGTTTATAGTTTGAAATCTTGTTTATTACACAACCTTCTTGACGTTTCTATTGATTATTTCTACATTTTTATCGTGTCCCCTTATAGGTTTGACAGGTGAGGATTATTAAATTTTCTTAATTGCTTATATTAACACTTTTCTTTGAGCAAATTTTTTAAAAATTATTGAAAAAAGTTTCTTAATGAGATTTCCGAGAAGTCGTAAAGTGTCGAGATTGGTGACAAACAGGAAATTTGAGTTATTCAAATTGTCATTTTGGGAGGCGCCTCGAGTGGACTTCTCATAAAAGCATTCACGAGGGCGATAAATTTCGGTTTTATGGCCTCATAAACATTTAAAAACGACGAATAGTATCAAAATTATACGAATATTCCGAAAAAACTTGTTTTTCTTTTCTTTTTTTGTGGACGTGTTAAAAGGCGGCTCATTACCTCCCTGCATGTCGCCTGACAATCAGTCATGTCGGAGACAAATAGTAAATCAAGTGGAGGCACCAGGGCGTTTGTTAAACCTCCAATTTACAACTCGGTTAGGGAGATTTTTCATGTCGACAACTTCACCTCGTTACCTCTCGGACTAATTCAATGAAATTAACATAATTTAAATGGAAATTTGGAGAGTTAACAATCCGAGAAGGAACCGTAAATTTTAAGTCTTAATTTTATTGGACTTTTTTGTATTGTGTCAAAATGTGTGGGTTGGAAATTTTCGTGTTTTATTATCTCAGCCGGATTTTGACACACCATGATGGGTACTAGCAATAGGGCTCAAACCACCAATTTTTTTGAAAGATGACATCCCCAATCCTGTATGAAAATTTACCAAAATGAAGTTCAACGTCAGTGTTTCGCCCCGCCCCCTGTTGTTCTATCAGGGTACTCCTTCATAGCCCCAAGATAGCGCTAATATCTCAAAATCGACTAAAAAAGTGACTTCCATCTTTTTTCCCCCCTGGCCCTTTAAATAGTTTTTGGTCGTAAAAACAATCATTTTTAGTTGTTTTCAGAGTTCTCGTGCTTTTAAACATTCGTTTTTTTGCCAAGTTGTTTTTCTTATTTTGCAGCAATTCGGCACTTTTCTGTGAAGTTTGTTTACTTGAGGAATTGTTATATACCATTCTCTTTGTTCATTTGTTGCTTCTTTCGAGGGGCGGTTTTTTTGAAAAATAACAATATTTTAATACCTCCCCGAGTATACAACGTGCTTGAATTGATGAAAGATTGACCCGGGAAGTGTCCAATAACACTCCCCTTTTTCTATAAATAGACGTGGAATCGCTTACGATTTACATACACATACACTCTCGCATTTGCGCCGATTCAAGGACGAACCGGTTTCTTACAATCCTGAGTTATCCCATCATCCATTCTTTTTTTCTCATTCATTTTCCTGAAATAATAAATATCGTTCTCCAGAATTTTTTGGCGATTTTTTGTAAAAAAAATTTTTTGTTTGCTTAAATTTTTTTTTTTATTTGCAATGAGAGAAAAATATTCAGGCGTGTTTGATTGGACGCTCTGGGGCGTATGTGGGAGCTAAATTAGCATATTGTGTTTTATAAAAATAAACAGCTCCCCTTTGAAATAGGATCGTGTATAGTTTTTTTTTCTTGAATGTTTTTTTTCGCTGTCTAGTTGATAGTACGCTCTCTCTGGTTGGCGTCTAGTACTCAGCGTTTGGTTTGGCTCGCGTCCGCGAGATGCCTTCACGATTGAACGGTTGTAGCGCGAATGATTGATTCGTGTAACGACAGCCTTGAATCTGTTTTATTAAATATTGACCAAACGAATCCATTGCTACACAATGGTTTATTGTTTTTAGAGTCAATAATAATTTTTCTTGTACTCCTCACTTGAATCCTTTCTTACTTATTTATATTTGGCGTTCCTCAAAATTCCGCTTTTAAGAGTTATTTTTATATTCTAACTGATTTAGGTATCAGAATGTTAAAAGCCTTTTTTCGACTTGGACCTCAGTTTCGATTCATGATGACGACCGCCGATTGCGGCGATTTCCATCTCTTGACACGAATTCCAATAATATCTGCGATCTTACAAAAAAGAAAGAAATTCCTCCATTAAATAAGTTAAAAAATAAATTTTGCTATTCTTGATAGGAGCATTTTTATGTTACGTCGTGAAGCGCTAAAACGAAAAATCCAGAAGCAAAATTTACTTATATTTTCCAATCCATACTTGACAAATTTTTGATAAATTAAAAAAAATTAATTTCCGTTTCCGAAATAATCTACCTAACGAAAAAAAGATGTTTTTTTGGATGACCTGTTTAGGGCGGAATATAAATTTGACATTTAATTGCTTTTTATTGTTTTTTACGAACTCTTTTATCGGCCTATTAAACTTCAAAGAATTAATTAAAAATAATTCGTTCAAGTTATATTGGTACGTGACAGGGCATTAGCATTTTCCGAGGAAGGTAATCGCACCGTAAACCGCAATTAACTCCGCAAGTTATCACACCAGTTTTTTACGGGGATCGTTTTTATAGCTCGAATGTATCAAGCGGTAATCAAAATTGGACGATTATCGCTTTTGTAGGGGGAAAAAAAACCTTTTTTAGATATAAATACGTCCTTGCCCCTTTCCGAGAAATCGTAAAACCGCTTTAAAATCCTGATAAATCTTTATTTTGATCGCTTTTATTTTTTGACTAACGAAAAATAAAAGTCGTAAAATTTTATATAGATAAACAATAACGAAACTTTCAAATTTCTTCTTTTCAACTCCAAATATTCAAAAGTGTTGGCGAAATTGAAATCACGTTCATTAATTCGACCGAACTTTCATGTAAATCAGATCTATGTTTTTTTCATGCTAATTTCAAAGCCCTTAATTCCCTCTTTTTTTTATTATATCGAATCTTTCCTGTTTTTGGAATTAACGGCATGTTTTGAGGTCAATTAGTGCTTATCTTTCTAAAACCGCTGCTCAGAATCATTGATAAATTAAAATTTGAAAGGAAAAGGGTTTAATTTATAACTCAATTAGTCTAATGGAACAATATTGCAATAAAAATTGAATAAGGAAATGATTCGTAATGAGATGTAGTCGTTAACGTTTATTTTTTTTAATGTTTAACACCTCCAACGACACCTTAGATTACATAAATCATGAATTCGAGTACAAGAAATGCAACATTCCTTACGTTTGGCCACTTATCACAACTACCATGTTGCATAAACTAGTTCTCTTTGCTGTTTCCACTGGATTAAGCTGGAGAAGAAAATTAATCACAACGGAATAACTTTTTTCTTTTTCAAAATTGAATGGAAAAAGTTGCATTTTTTTTTACAAAAGTTAATTTTATATGGTGAAGGACCTGGAGGATTTGTGTTTTGTACATACATACTTGATTCCCCTGCTAATTCCTAAAGAGGTGACTTACTATCCGTAGAGGTAAAGCGCCTTAATGTGAAGCACTACCAACCCGCATAACCGAACCATTAGTCTGGTCTGAAACGATGGTGTAGGCCTGTTGAGTCAATTTTTTTCGTTCCATTCCTTCGCTTAAGAACTTATACATTATTAATTACTTTAGTATTTTAAAGGTACTATTGAGTTACTACTGTGAAATTAGTGTTTTGAAGTATTTGAAGTATTTCTGGATTTGAAAGGGTGTTTTAGTTCTTTTCATGAGATGGTTTTCATGATGTCAGCTTGGCTGTAAAAGAAAACATTCGCACGTACAGTTTTGAGCACGTATCAAAGGGAAACAGGTGGGAAGGATGTCCGAGCGCGCTCTATCGCATTTACGCTTTTTTTCCGCTTCGTCTCGTTCCCCTCGGGCCGCTTTCGCCTTTCAGTCCGATCGCCGTCTCCGTTCCGTGTGTTCCCCGCGTTCCCCTTTTTTCCGCGGTTCGAGTTCGACTTTTCTGCGAGTTTTTAGTGTCTTGTGTCACGATGTCAAGTATTGAATTTATTTTGAAAAACGAAAAAGTCCAGATTGGAAAGAGAGCTGCGATAGTGCCCTTTTTAATGTTTTAATGTTTTATTAGCACGTAAAAAAAATACATCCAAACATCCAACCCCTTATCAAAAAACTCAAGTGCATTGTAAACACAAAATATTACCCAAGCAAAATTGTATAGGTAGTTTTTATCACTTTTCTCATATTTTCGGTTCTTTTAGCGGATTTTTTTTTTCTCATCATGAACTGGGCCAGGCTGCAGTCCATAAGAAAAAACAGGGAATTGCAAAATCTGGATTCTTGTTTTTCACCCTTGAAGTTGTCAAAAACCATATTTTGAAGGGAGTCAAAAAGTGAAAATTTTCAAGCCAAAAAAGTGAAGAGGTTCCTCACTCTTTTGTGAGGTCGTAAAAGAAAACAAAAATTTCATATATTCCAAAACCGACTTCAGAATAGTGTTCAGAAGCCTTAAAAGCGTCAAAAACCAGAATATGGATGAAATCAAAAAATGAAAATTTTTCGATCAAAAAAGTGAAGAAGGGTCCCCCTTTGGTGAGGTCGAAAAAAATATTTTAATATCCAAAAACCGACTTCAGATTCGTGTTCCGCAACCTTAAATTCGTCAAAAACCACGATTTGGATGGAATCAAAAAATGTAAATTTTCCGATTAAAACCTTTGTTTGATTCCAAATTTTTTTTAAATAATATGTAGTTCATTTAAAAAACCCGAGGAAAAAAAAAAAAGTAGAAAAAGATTGTATTTTTCCCGATATAGTCGTATTGATAAAAGTCAAGAAATTGATGAAAAAAAAGCCATTAAAATCGTTCCAGTTTTTTCCCCCTCATTATTTTATGAAAAAATTACGCCTGATTACACCCCATTATAGCCAAAAAAGGACATTTATCCGTTTTTTAATTTTTACGGTGAAAACTAATTAAAGCGCAAACTCTTAATAAAAGCGATCTGAAAGTCGGATGAAATAAGCAAAATGTTTCAATTTATTAACCTGACGAGGTGCCTTTAATCTCCGTTGAAGCCCCGTTCTACTTAAACTGTCAAAACATTGACAACCCGTAAACGAATTAATTTTAACATTTAAGCCTTTTTTAATTATTCGCGAAACCTTTTCGAGAAATTTCCGCTTCTTAATAAAAGTACGAATTTCGAACCTTCCGCTCTCTCTTTCCAATGGATTTGATCAAAGGACGATCGAACCGGCGTCCATTACGCAAGTGGGGGGGATTTAAGAGTTCCCCAAAAAGGATTCACTTGAAGGTGTTTGCAAAACCGACCCCTTACATTTTGATCCCCGGAATGCACGGATCGCATTCCGTCTTTCCCTTCTAAGATCCGTTTTCTTTTTTCACAAATAACATTCAGACAGGTGGAGAAAGGACGTCAACCGAATTTGGAACAAATCGGTCATCCGCCTTTTTTTGTCTCCATTTCTTTTAAACAATAAATTTCGTAATCTTCATTTTTTCTTATCTTTTTGAGTGGGTTCAATTATAAAATCTAATCTTTTTATATTTTTTAAGTCGAAATATTTACAAATCACTTAAAAACGTATTTTTAATTTCATATAAAAGCGTAATTGTTGTTTTTTTAATTTAAATAAAGCTTCTGTATTTTTGTGACCTTTTTTTGTTAAAAGAAAGGACTTAAAAGATCGTAAAAAAATATTTAAATTTGAGCTCATCCTCCATAAATTTTATTGCTCTCGTCCGAAAAACCGTGAGAAAAATCCGGTTCGATTTCTTTTTGACAGGCCCCCCTAAGTGACCAAATAAGGACAAAATTATCGTTAAAATCTCGGAAATATAAGCATCCCCAACTGAAAATAGACGCATAAATTTCCCCCTATGTAAAGATTTACAAGAGCGAACCGAGTGTTTATGCCCTCCGGAAACCGCATTTTCAATCTCTTATTTTTCCCCTTCGTTTATTTGAAAACAGGCTTGAAAAATAAACTAGGCAGAACATTAAGAACACTTTTAAAAGTCCATTTTATAAATCCTACTTTAAACTAAATGATCTGGTTGATTATTTACATATTAAAGCAATCATTGGACTTCTTCCACATATCTTAGCGTATTAAAATGTAATTTTTCTCATTACCTTTTGAAAAAATATGAGGTAGACCGGATTATATCTACAAATTGATATTATGCGGAATTCCCGCAACATTTTTTTTTTAAGTCAAAGTTTTAATAAACAAGAAAAGGCGTAACACAGGAGAGTACTCAAAATGCAGACGATGTTCTTGACGTTTTGAGAATAACAATCGAAACTTTTAGAGGAAAAAATAAAAGAACACAATAGTAACTTGATTTCTCAACCCTTGTTTTTTTTTGACTAATTGGCATTTCGACTTTATTGTTCAATCCGGGTCACTAAATTATGAGGATTATTCTTTGTTAGAGCCCCTATTACGTCCAGAAGGGGATATTTTAACCCTCATGGCCACTTTGCACGAGATATACGGAGAAATTTTCTCTTTTGTAAAATATGGTCTCTAATTTCCACAATTTTTGTCCGATTTTATCGTTTGCTCCTTATCCCGTACAAAGTGACTTGAGTTCATTTTCTTAAAAAAAAAAAAAAAATCTCCCTCTCAATATATTGTTATAGGTTTCGGGCGCCCCTCTGTGCATAGACGCATAATTCACAAAAGTTTATTTAAAAGAAAAAAGAGATGTTATCTCCTTTTTGGGCGTGTTTAATCGCTAATTTTCTTGTTTGGACGCAATTAAGATGAGCTTTTGTAGGAAATATTTCAGATCAAAAAATAACAAGCGTTTCCAGACATTTACATCTTGTCGTCTCTCGGAATGGACATGTTCCCGAACCGTTTTTGGCCTTCGAGGCGATTTCGGACCGTTTTTATCGTTCGAGTTTTTTCTCGATTCCTAGGACATCCGAACTTTCGAATTAAACAATTTCGAATTTTCAAATCGCGAACCTTTGAAAATCGAAGAGAAGAAAAAAATCAGCAAATAAAAAAGGGGTGACTACATGATCGAGATTGTTGAGATATTCGGGATTTCTACATTTTAAACGTTAACGAGACCGCGCGGATTCTTTCTCTTGGCATTCGGTGATTTAGAGCTTCTGTTTGAAATAACACCTCCGTTTTTTTTCCAACCCCGTCAAACTTCTTATTTGATCGCTTTCTCCACTAAAAAAATTACAAGATAATTTTTAAATTTAAAATTAATTAGGTTGTAAAATTCACAGTCCAAGTTTGCAAACACCTTCAGGTTGAACAAAAATATAGAAATGATGAATTTAAGGTATCGCGATGGAGAATCGAATACGAGAACTTTTAAAATCGATCGAGGAAAAAGATTCCAAGATCCTCTATTTGAAAAACGAGCTGGACAAGTTCCATCAGGTGGTGAGACCGCTGACGGCTGTGTTGACGAGCACTTGCCCTCACTGCGGTGGACGTCTCGCAGGCGAAGCTAAATCCCATCCGAGGCGTCAGGCCATCTCCGCCGAGCCAACGCAGTTCCACGACGTCAGCTGCGTCAAAGTTCAAAAATCAGCCCAGTGAGTATTTTTAACTTCTGAACAAGCAAAACGTGCTTATCAGATCTAAATATCCCTAATGCTAAAAATCAAATTTTCATTTCAACGACGCAATTTTTCTTAATAACATTTCTGATGCCATTAACGTCAATTTATTTGTGACAAGTCAGTCTCATTGATTGGTCCCAATTGTGAACTGTTTGCGAAAAAAAAAATCACGACGTGCGAAACCCCTCGCCGAAAAACCACTTCTAGTGCTTTGGCATCGTTTTATAAATCACCTCGGATTATCCGGGACGGTAAAATATTCATGACAAGTGCGAAATATTTAATGGAGGGTAAATGAATGAGGTGTGTATTTATCATATTAGGGACACATTTGAATTATAAAAGCGCGTACCCACATTCATAGGGGCTAATGGACGAGATGTTCTTTCACACTTGACGCCCTGATTTAATGAACTTGCGATAAACAATGATTAAATAGAATGGCTCTATAAGTAAACCCGCCTTGGATTGTAGCGAGGAATAGATTAGCATCAATAACTTTTGGATCCGACTTACAGGGTGCTCCAAAACGACCCTAACTACGTCGTTTATATGCGAACCCTGTGATTTTAGGATGAAATTCGATTATACGTTTGATTTCCAGTAACTTTAAGTTAAAAAAAAAAAAATGTTTTTTATAAGACGTTCTGGATTAATGAACACTGTGCCTCCAACCTGGACCAGCAATTCTTAACTACGAAGTGTTTGCTCCTATCAAAAAATCTTTCTAAGTAAAAGTGGCTGGAAATCAAGCATAAAATCGAATTCTACGGTCAAAACACATGGTTTTTATGTAAATTAACGAAGTTTAGTTCGTTCTGGAGCACCCTGTATGCGGGGTCCAAAATTCATCTATGCCAATCGATTCCTCGCTAAAATTCCTGGGGGGTTTACTTTGTTACTTTTTTTCATCAGGTCAAAAGTCTGGCCAATAATCACTCTTTCTGGCATACCACTTTCCTCTTTCAAGTGAGCCAATACGATTTCCGTGTTAAAACTTTTGAGCCACTTGTGAAATCAGGAAGTGTTAGCTTTTAAGGAAAAGGGCGTGTGTATAATCGCCTCATTTCGTCATTCCTTTATTCTTCCATATTAAATGCAATCTGTCATTTTGTCAACATCGTCTCAAACACCATTTATCCAATTTAGGGCTCACTAAATTTATATAACTTTCGACCTTTACTAAAATATTCCATACACTAATTTTCAGACCTTGAGATCAAAACGTAAATAAACAACCGCCCGTTTCTCAAACCTGTCCTTTTATACGAAAGATTTAAAACCGCATTAATCCTCCCGAAAACCCGGGTCAAAAGTTTGCAATTTTTATTTGTCCAATTAGAACGAAAAAAAATTATCCCACGCTTTTAACTTCTTAAAACGTTCAACATCTAAAAAAAAGGTAAACGGCTCTCTGCATATGGTGTTTAGATTTCAGATAACCGAGTTTGTCCTATAAAAACTATAACGGCCACAGTAATGTTCTTACGTGGTTGAAATTCGTTTTATTTGTATGTAAATTTAATTACATACTTGTTTGGAATCAAAAGGCAATTATTTTATATTCAGGTTTGCTAATTTATTTTTTGTTGTGTTTAATTTTTGTCTATTTATACTCACGACCTCGAGTTAAAAGAAATTACTAGCAATTTTTAGTTTCGTTAATTAACCAAGAATGGAAGTTTTTTTAAATCTGTGACTTATTTGTTTAATTAAAGCCAATTGGTTTTTATTGAATTAATTCGTAACGAAGTTGGACATTATCTTTTTGAGCAATTTTTTGATGGTATAACAAAAAAAAATCACTTTTTTGTCTTTTTTTTTCTCAAGAAAAGTGTAACGAAAAAAAAAGTTTTAAAAAACTTTTAATTTTCTTAGTTATCAATTTTTCGATAACCTCAATATCCTTGAGCCTTTTGGAAAAACGTTCAAATTTTATCTTACAAACACTAAATTTTAAATTACGGGAAAGATGTTAAGTTTTTGTTTAAAAAAAAAGTTCTACGTTGGAGGGAGTCCAGAAGCCAAAAATAGACGACACGTGCAAAAAAAAGAATTCTTTACATTTGGATGTTTCCTTAATTTAAGCACTTCTTCACTTTTAAAAACCATCCGGGCCATTAACTCCTCATCGGGAGATAAAGAATAAGGCCAGGTGAGAAAGAAAACAGGACTAACCAGGCATTTTTAAGTCTAGACTTTATAAGGGATAAATATACTATTGACGTAGTTCACATCGTAAATTTTATAATTAAAAGAGAGAAAAAAGGCTCTTGATATGGTGACGTTTGGTAATATTTTTTTAAAAGTTGCTTTTCGCACGGAATGAAGCCGTTTTTATAAGTTTCACGATCCATTGTATATCGACACCGCATTTTGTATGCGAATTAAGTCTCTGAATGCATTAAAGGTGACTCTCCATTGTTTTGGAGTCGCAGTAAACTCCGGAATGACAAACGGGAATAAAGTGCCCACCGGTATTCTAGGTACCTAAGACGAACGGAATATGCGGTTCTCTACGAATAGAATTCATGTGAAAGGCGAAACTGTCACTTAACCGCGTGGCGAAAGGTAACGCATTGATTGAAATCTTTCTATGCGACGTAAATCATCGGACTGTGGAGGAAAATGCATAAAAGCGAGGATTTAAAGCCATGCTGAAGGCGATTGTTTACGCAGATTTCTTTATGGGGCTACTCCGTCTTTTCACAGTCGAACTGTCAATAAGGCTTCCATGTAAAACGTCCGTTCTGACGTTTCTTTTTCCAAAGCCTTTGCGATCATATCGCACTTAAGATGCCTTTATATCGTCGTTTATGTCGACTCGATTCTTTATTCAACTTTTAACTAAATTTTTTTTGAGAACGTCTTTCTATGAGAAAATACACTTTTCAGGCAGATTTCGAACCTTTTTTGATGAGTGAAGGCCCTTTTTAATCAGATTTTGAACCTTTTTTGATGAGTAAAGGCCCTCTTTAAGCAGGTTTTGAACCTTTTTTTGATGAGTATAGGCCCTTTTTAGGCAGATTTTGAACCTTTTTAACTTTCTCAAAGTTTGATGAGTAAAGGCCCTTTTTAGGCAGATTTTGAACCTTTTTTGATGAGTAAAGGCCCTCTTTAAGCAGGTTTTGAACCTTTTTTTGATGAGCATAGGCCCTTTTTAGGCAGATTTTGAACCTTTTTAACTTTCTCAAAGTTTGATGAGTAAAGGCCCTTTTTAGGCAGATTTTGAACCTTTTTTGATGAGTAAAGGCCCTCTTTAAGCAGGTTTTGAACCTTTTTTTGATGAGTAAAGGCACTTTTTACACTTTTTAGCAAATTACCTCTGTATTATGACAAAATACACTTTTCAGACGCATTTCAAGGTAGATTTTTAACTTTTTAATAAATGAGAAAAGACTCTTTTTGAGCAAAATGTGCGTTAACCCTTCTTGTCGAGTAAAAACCCTTATTATCCAAATCTTTCTCAACAAGGAGGAGACATTTGAGGAGATTACTGCCAAAACCTCTTTCTATGAGAACAGACACTTTTGACTTTTTAGACGGATTGTAACCTTTTTCAACTAGAAGGACCCTTGTAGGTCAATTTTAAACCTCTTTCAATCAAAGATAACACTCGTTTTAACCTTTTTTGAGCAGAATTGCCCTTTTTATATTGATTTTAACCCTCTTTTGACGTGAAAAGACACTTTTTAGGCAAAATTTGACCCTTTTATGATATGTTTAAGCTTCTTGTAGCCAAATTTAACCTTTTTCTTTAAAAAAATCTACTTAAAAATCTGCTTTTCAAGCTGATTTTGAACCTTTAAAACTAATAAAATCTGAAATATTTAAGTTGCTATTCTACTTTTTTTTTCTCTCAATTTTGAAGGCTGGCAACCCTGTCATCTTAGGTATTATGTATAAGAAAAGGTGTGAGATCAGGTCTAAACTAAAACCTTATTGATTGGTTTAAACTATTTCTTAATCTCAAATTTTTATATTTGGACGATTCTAATTTTACACCTTGTTATTCATAATAAAAAATAGAAAAAGATTTGGACAAACGTTAATTTATATTTGTCACGTCTTAAATCTTGGTTAAATCGCCCGAATCCCGTCGACGGGGGTTCCTTCCGTTCCTTTCGGTTTGTCGTTCACACCTGCGCTCCTCGCGGTCCCCACCGGATTTATTCCAATTTATCGCCTCCCAGAACAAATTTTCACTCATGTAATTTTTTCACCGCGAAATTTACGAGGGAACCATTCGGGATTAAAGAAACACGCCTATGATTAAGCCGCTTTACTACGATGTTTCTTCGTCTCTCCCTCTCAATTTATTGGGCCGGATAATCACGGGCGATAAATAACTTTCCAATATACTAAAAAAACAACACGCCCACAACGAGATTCAATTAATTATTATAAGTTTCTAATTAGTCATATAATTCATTAAATTAATAAGATAACTGGTTTGTGATTTACAGGAGTTGACAGGGCGTAGAGGCGGTTTGTCGTCAGTTTTGCTTGGGAACTGAGCCAGTAAGGGGCTTGTTAGGATTGATCGGAGATAGGAAAGGCCCCACCTAATTACACTTTTCATTTCCTTTAAAACGAAGGAACTTATTAAAATACCACACCCCGAACGAATCCAGTTTCTAAATTGTCTTTATTCCCATTTCTCTCCTGTCCCATCCATTACACGATTTTACTCTTAAGCCGCTACTGTGCGAATTATTCATAACGATTTTTACTAGATCCATTAACTTATCGGAATATTGAATTAAGTTGATCTTTGATTCGTACATGACGATTTTTTTTTACGACTTGAAGATTCCAAGTGAAATATTTTCACACTTTCCATCATAAAATGCCAACATTCCTCTTCTTTCAATCAAGGAAAGATCCAGACCAATTTTTATATAGAAATTCCGTCTTCCCTTGTATGATTTCAATCTTGCCTTTTTTTCTAAACTGAAGACACATGAAAAGAATCCCACGAAGAGGGGCACTGGAGACTAATGTTTTCCCATCTTGGTAACATAGAACTCGCCATTAGCAAGATTACTCGTATAAAACCGATGATAAAATTCCTTTCCTCCGTCCATAAAAACATCCTCCGATGAGTTCGTCAATTAACGAAAAAATTTTAAACATTACATGCAATAAAAGAGATAAAAAAATGCGATCGTATTACGATAACATTCAACCTACCTCTTCAATATTTTAAGTATGCTAATTTTTTAAATCCATGCTATTTTAATGTAGGTACATAATTTTTAAAAAGGAACCTTTACTACTTTTTCATAAAGTTATGGTCCATAAATCGATAAAGTTATAAAGCCCACTCCTTTAAAATACTCGTTTGTCTCTGAATAAAAGGAATCAGCCCAGCACAAAGTGCACCATCAACTGAAAAAGGACATGACGTTATCTCAGCTTCTTGTGCAGCGATTGTCTTGAAATTTTTGTTTATTTTTCTTTTATGCCTTTTCATTGAATTGGTCCAGAGGAAGCTTAGAAAATGTAAAGCCCACTTAATAATGAAAATCGCCCTAAATCACTTTCGCCATCACGACTTCCGTTACGCTCTGATGAAGTGATGACTTTAATTTTAGCTTTTAATGCAATTGTGCATTTTCATTGGGGTTGTAATTAGGCACCACTTCCTCTCAGTTTTACCAGATAATAAAAAAACTAGTTCAAGGTTTCTTTTTGTTTCATGATGTTTTTTTTCATTATTTCCGTGAGAAGGCGTTTTATGTGCTTGATTTCTAGAGCAGGGATGTAAAAAATTTTGTTTGCCCATTTTCACATCTTTTGTACCCACTTGAAAATATCATATTTTAAGCTTGAAGAACGTATTTTTCAAGGTGAAACAATTAGAATTATGTTGTTATTTAGCGTTTTGAACTTTGCTGGTTTTTATCCATATCATAGATTAGTTATTCTTTTTACGCTTTAAAATGACGTTTCTGGCTAGCAAAATTGGTTCAAGACCAGGAGGGTAGGGTTGGTGATAGAAGGTGGTGTGAGAGTCCAGGAGGGTTAGGGTTGTGATAGGAGGTGGTGAATGTTGATGGGAGGTGGAGGGAGAGTCCAGGAACCAGAAGAGATATTAGGTGGTCGAATGTTATAGCGAGGTGGTAATGGGAGCTGGTGGTTGTGGTTGGGAGGGTCCTGGAGGGTAGGAGTGGTGATGGGAGGTTGTGGAATGGTGTTCGTGGAGCCACGAATTTTGGGAAATATACGTTATGTACCATTTTAAGTTAGAGCGCGACTGATCTTCCCCTGTGTTTCAATTGAAATTTTCTTCCGGCACAATTAAGAGAAGCTTAAACGATAAGATTACGCACTTGTTAATAATTGGCATCCGGATTGGGTAAAAAAGGCGGAGAGGCCATCTACGGGGCCCGTATTGAAAAATCTAATTGACATAAACTGTCGGGGCGAGTCTCTGAAAGTTAATTGGCTATACGGTCAACGGTGTGCTGCTACAATAATGTCCATGTTGGGGTCTCTAACCAACGCGAACCGCTCGCCGATATATATCAACCCCCTTCCCCTTCCACTCACCCCCCTCCCCACCAACATTAATGAGCCGCTACCTAAAATATTTTAGCTTTGTTGTCCGACCTGTTCTCCAAAGAGCACCGACGTTTGCCCTCCTGATGTGTATTCAATCGGCGTTCTCCCAAGAGGAAATTTACTTAAATTGCTCCACTCCGTTCTTTTGTAACGGATGAACTTTTTCCCCTCAAGACTCAAAACTTTAATTAGAATTTTTAGATAGTCAAGATAGTCAATCTGGATGCCTTATGTATGAAATTTTCGACTTTCTCGTGTAGGATTAGCGATTTTTCCTTTTTTATATCTACATACCTAACTACAATATTTGTAATAAGTAATAACCGTAAAGCCTAAACCGGTCCGTATCTTAAAATCTTGTTAAAACGAACCGTTGAAAATCGCTGTGAATCGAATAAACGACAAGACTGGAAATTTTTCATGCAATTTTTTTTCTATCTCGCAGGATAAATGGGCACTGGGGACGTTTTTAACTTTTTCAAATACCAAAAGGGGCGGCGATAAGAATCTGAAGGAGCCGAGAGTCGCCTCGTGTCGAAATAGCATCTTCTGATGGATTTCGACCGTAAAAATGCGAATTTATAATTTGATTTCGTGCTTAATTTATTTTAACTTTCTAAAGTTTCAAAAAGGATTCCCCGTGATATACGTTAGAGAAAAAATTTCAAGTTTATCTCATTTGTAATTTTAAATGAGTGAAAAGGCCACTAAGTTTTTGAGAAATGTCGAATTATGTTTTTTTTATTTGGGCCATTTTGTAAAACTGGAGCCCCGCAGGTACAATTAAAACGGTTTTGAAACATTTTTCTTTGTGTGGGCGTTGATCTAGTTATCAAAGCATAAATGCAAATCTCATCCTTTTTTTGTTTATTTTAGTAGCGTTCCCCTTTTTCGGATTGGTATTAACTGGACTTATCGCTTATTTTTCGAGGCGATTTGTCATTATGCAAAACTCATGACACCCCGGGTGGGCGTTCGTACAAATTACTCAAGTTTTAAAGTAGCCGCCCTGTTTTCTTCAAGATTCTTAATGATGCGTGGATGAACGATTGCTTTTTAAAGAAAATTTTACTTTTCGAAAAATTTCTGAGCCGAAAAACCAGTCCTTTAATTAATACATTAGCGTAGGTCTCTAGTGGTTTTTAAGTGTCGATATCTGAATATTTTTGGCAAACGCGTGAGAAATCCGTTTTGTCCGTGATTTTCGCTCGAATCGAAGACACGTAACGATAAAAAAGGAGGCGAAGTCCATTTGCGTTGGTCGACCGCCTGAACTTTATCTTAATTAAAGGCACTCCTCTCAGGCTTACATAAACCTGGGATATCGCGAATTTGTCCGCATCGAAACCCAAACATTTTTACTCGTTATAATGATCTTATGTAATTATAATGTTTGATGATGGATCAATTTTAGAATAGAAAATGAACTGGAACAAATCTCGAAATGAGGGGGCAGATCGAATCGCGAATTTTTAAGGGTGACTTGCACCTTCGGGGAATTATTAGACGTAGATAAATTAGGGTGATTTTTCAAAGCAGCAGGGTGGCCAACAAAATAAAAGCTAAATCTTCTATTTCTTGCATTTATCGCGGGAGCCAATTCCGTTAGTTCAAGGCCTTTGCGATTACTCCGCTTTTTGCATTAAATGCGATGACATTGTTTAAAAGCCTCTTTATTTGTTTACAGATCCCGAGAACTCATCAAGACCGCCATCCTCGGAAATGATTTTATGAAAAACTTGGAGATAACTCAAATAAGGGAGATCGTGGATTGTATGTACCCGGTTGAATATCCTGCTGGGTCGTTAATCATCAAAGAAGGCGATGTCGGTTCTATCGTTTACGTTATGGAAGGTATGTTTTGTTTATCCTATTCTGGCCTATTCAGACCCAAGGTGCAAAGAAAGTGGAGGAGTCCTCAGCAACCTATGGGCCATTCTTAAACATAAAACTGGGAAATTAAAAAGATTTGCATACCTACTTTCCTTTCGTGATTTGCCCCCATAATACATCCTCTCATTTCCCATCACCTTCCCACCTTCCCCAACCTCCCATTATCTCCCCAAATCCTTCCAACCTCCCATAACCTTGCCAAATCCTTCCAACCTCCCATCATCTCTCCGCGACCTCCTATCACCACCCCTGCTCTTGACAAAGGTATTTTCCTTCCCGAAAAGATGCCCAAGGATGGACCCACTGATATGCCTAACTTTTCACAATGACTTTGAAAACAAAGACCACACATATTGAAAGGAAATACTTCCCGAGGAAACACCTTTGAAATTAAATCTTCCTCGGAGAACGATTATCTCCTTCTGAGTTTTCCAAGAATGCATACACGTCGATCTGACAAGTTGCCTTACATAGCGATATCTGCAATGTAGAAACTACGAACAAATCCGAACGATTCAAAACAATTTTACGCCGCTCTACATAATAGTAAAAAATGTTTCTTTCCTTTTTCGCTCCTAAATTGTCGATATTTATTTTTATAATACGAGGGAGTGTTCTAGTTCATGGAGAATATTTTTTTATTAGATTTTGTTACTAAGCTAGGCGACATTTTAGATGCGATTAGTAATTTTTCAAACCGTGGGTATCTCCAAGGATAAAAAAACGTCATTTTTTGATGTTATCTTTTTTTTCTGCACTTGCAATCAGTTGTGCGAAGGCGAAAAGTCTCTCATTGCTTCACTAACGACTTTTGCTTTTTTACTTTTTTTCTCTTTAGTTTAAAACGAGTAATGTTTCTTTTTCAATGTTCCTTTTTATTATCATTCTTGTTTTCTACGTGGTTGGGTTACGATGTTAAAGAATCTTTTGTTTGAAGTTATAAGGACTGAATAAAAAAGGATCATTTCATGGAGGGTATTATGGGGTTTGTATCACTTGTCGTGAGTGGGCTATTGGGCGAAAACAACCTTTTGAAAATTACACCTTGGGTTGATGAACTTCCACAAGGTTCGGAGCCGAGAGTCGAGCCGCCATCTATTGGCAAACAACTACATCTTTAACTCGCTTCGATTTTCAACACTAGATAGCGTCAATGTGTCTGATTTCTTATGAACAAAAACCGTATTGATGTTTACGTTCATCATTTACCTAATTAGGTGCATTTCTTGCCCTAAAACTGTCAGATGTTCCTTTTGACTCCTTTTTCGTTTTATTTTAAATTTCAGCGTAGGCAATACCTCAAGACCATACGCTCTTGTGGAACACTTCAAGGGTAGGCTATGCACCAAGACCGAACAGTCTTCCGGAAAGTATCATTTTCGATGTAATAATAATTTATTCGGAGCCTATTTCTCATCTGAGTTTTAAAATAAGTACCTAAATTACTCTTATTTTTATACCCACTTATTTTTCTTTGCTATTTTTAGTTATTGTGGTATAATTTAAACGATAGCCAGAAGTATTTAGTTTCAAAGAAACCTTATAATTTAGCTCGTTGGTTTTCCCTTCCCCTAAGAAAAGGCGGTTCTGATTTCACATTTCAAAGCTCCTTACCTGTTGTTGAGGAAAAGAAGCTTAAGTGATTTAGCGAAGGAAAATCCTGGAAGAAATATCCAGGTTTCCCATTTCATGAAAACGCTGATGTTACGTTTCTAAGTGGAAGAAGAAGAATGCGAAGAAAATTAACTTGTCTACGTTTTTTGACTATTTTTACTCTCGAACCCAGAATCGAGAAGAGTCAAATTGCTGTTTCGAAGCTCCTAGTTGACTGATTAAGTTTGAATTTGGCATGGCTCTTCTATCAAAGAGCATGATAAAGCCCCAAAAATTTCAAGTCGATTAGTCCAAAGGTTGACGAGAAAAAGTCAATGTCAAATAAATTTTCAATTTGAGTCTCTACTCATACTAAAATTTTGTCTCTGAATACCCAAGGTTTTTTCATTTACCCTGTGAACCGAAAGAATCGGCGTTTTAGTTTTTTTCATTTTCTCAAACATTAAGTTATTGTATTACCCTAGAACCCACGATTGGGTGTCGAAAAGGTGGTGAATGGGAGGAGGACATTTGGGGATTTTGGGAGTTGGTATTTGTTGTAAGTGGAGAGGTCTGTGGAGCCCGCTTTTCTGAAAAAGCTCAAGTTGTGCGGTTCATCATCCATACCAGCATTTTTTTTAAATGATTAGAAAAATCTCTAGATCTAGGGAATTGATCCCTCGAAAGGCTGCTGAGGAAGCTAAACACAAAATATCCTTTTTGTGCTGAGTCTTCAATTAAGTTCACTCAAACTCACTTCACTCAATTCACTTTTTTTTTTTTTACAAAATATACACTTGGAACCTTTTTGGTGACATTATGGACTATGGTAGGTCTAGGTGGGTGTTCACCTATTTTTCCATCCAAGATAAATTTCCCTAGTCCATCATAAGAGACCTTTTTGACTGAAAAAAGAAAAAAATCCGCTAAAATAGGTAGCTTCTAAATGTTACAGTCCACCTGTGAATTGTTTTTCTCGTCGAAAAAGTCCTTCGTTTTTAAAAGGTCAAAGTTCGCTTTAAAAATAATTTTTTGTGATATTCATTTTACTCTGGACCAGTTGAGCAATATCTGGTACATAGATATCCTAGACAGAATATAAAATGGTCAAATTATTGGAAAAAATCTAATAAAGATTTCTAAAAATACGTGAAAAAGTTCGAGCGATGTCGGTTAAATTCGAGTGTTCTCGGTTAAATCAGTCGGGCATGGAAGAGAGAAAAGTTGTATCGAGAGAGAAAAAAAAAAGGGAGGAGGAAGCGGAGTAGGAGGGCTCTCGGGAGGCGAAAGACGTCCGGTGGGGAAGTCGAAACTGTCAGTGGAGTCGGACCTTTCAAACGTGCCGGGTTGGGGTGAGTTTCGAACGCGTGTGCCATGTGTTAGATGAAGGTGCGATCGTATCCCGGCCGTCCAGTGGAAGCGATGGGCCTCAGCTACGAGGCGAACTGGGCCGGTCTCCGGAGTCCTTTCAAAAGGCTCGACGAGAGCAACGAGCAGCCGATCTCGATCGCTTCCACGGACGCCTCTTCCTTCGAATACGTACCCAGGGCGAAAACCGTCTCCTTCGAAGATGAAGAATTCAGCATCCCTCGGCCCAAACTCCTCGTCCCCGTCCACACCTACGGAATCCGAAAACGTCGGACTGGCATGGTCCTCCAATCCGGCAGATCCGGCAGCGGCGACAACCAAACTCAGAAAAACACAATCCAAAGAAACCACAACAAATCATGCCCAGGTAGAATTTTCACTTTATCCGGAAGAAAACTCCATTTTTCACGCTTCAAAACTATAATAGTCGATTACAACGTTCAATATCGCCTTTCGATCCGCATTTATTTAAAACCATTATTGACCTTAAAGAAACTCCTTGCCAAAGGGAAAAACAAGTTTGTTGATCGTACAGATTCCTATTACGCAATCCTTATTTGATATTAAATAAAAAGGGAAAACGTTCACACTTGCTAATCTAAACTTTTTGGAGATCACATCAACCAGCAATGTTTTTATCATTTAGAACACAAATAGCAGAAAAGCCTCTATTTGCTTAGGAACTTCCAGATAAGACAAGACTATATTTCAAAAGATGAAGGACTTTGTTTAATAATGATCTATTTTTTTAGAAATTTTTAATTAACCGAACACTTTCGCAAAGGTGAAATTTTCCTTGAGGCGTTTCTTAACATTTGGATATATTGGATCGCAATATCTCGATAAACAGAAAAACATCATTAATCGGTTTTAAATTGGCTCGAAAATAGACTCGTGGATCTGCTGATAAAACGATTCCCTATGAAGGTCGATGACTGAGGAAATCTACTAGACAGCCCTCTTGCTTTTGTTTACAAAATGGTTAACGGTAAAAAGGGACATTCAGAGAATTGAGAGTGCACCGGTCTTTTTGTGTTCCTCCGGTTACCTGCACGAATTTTACTCAAGTGGACAATCGTCAGAGGTTGTCGTATTCCTTTGTTCGCGTTTACTAGTTCGTTTCTGTAAGTACCATTTGAAACTCAAGTTTTTCTGAAATGGCAAGATTTGTATTCTCATCTAAAAATAGTGAAAATGTGATATCCCACAAATGTGCTTAGAAAACGAGCAATTAAAGAAGACAAACCGTTTTTAAAGGCACGTTTTCTTTTTTCTGTTGGTTTCTTTAAAAAGGCGAAACTCAAATTAAGGCCAGAGGCGATCTCATTGTATGATAGTCGTTTTTAAAAAGAAGTTGTTATTAAGACGGGATTTTAGTTCTGTGACGTCCATTAAATCAAAAGCCGGGTAGAAGTCAGGAAATGCGGGTTCTTCAATTAGCCTTTTTATAACGCTTGAAATTTATAACTCTTTTCCTTTTCGCCGAGAAAGATTTTAATAAGAAAACGTCAAATAGCAAAGAAAGTTATTCTGCTTTCTGGTTCACGATAATGGACGATTTCCGCTTTTAAAAAGCATTTAAAGGCAAAAGTTTCCGGTTCACTTTATTCTAGACACCCACAGGAGATAAAAGATACGCACGTTTTTTAAATAATTGCTTCATGTATCAGAACAAAAGGATTCTCATTTTTTATCTTTTTAAGGACTGTGACCCCTGGATGATTATCTTTTACGTGGATTTTCGCATTTGAACCTTCATCTTTAGGTTAAAAACAGGATTTGAACTCTTTTTTCCTAACGAGAACTGGTCCTGCAAGGTTTTGAAAAGCAGACTCATGAGGATTTTTTTTTTTTCTTTAGCTTAATTCCTTTGATATCTCGCGATGTACGTGTCTCTCTTCTTGGTAATTGGTTCCGTTCTAAACCCTAGGAAGCCATGTTAGTCACGGATATTATTTTTTACCGACGTCCACTTTCTTGTCCCTTGTATCAATTAAAAAGAAATTCGAAGGTCGCCGGATAATTACTCAACAAATGGTGAAACGTCCGAAAAATAAGGTCAATGGCGGAATAAACAAAGGCGTATCCCATCGAATATTGTCCCTAGGATGTTTGGGAAAGAGATTATCGTTTGTCTTCTTCGGCGAGGACTTTTGCGGACCGTGAACGACCGGAGTCTTTTCGTGGGAGGAAACGCGGAGTCGTTCGCGTATGACGGCCAACAAAAGCCGACCTCCCTTTCATTCCGAACTCCTACTCGCAGGCATTCTTCTCTTTTTTTCAATTCAAATTCCGAAGGAGATTCATTTACAGGTCGTTCTTTAATGAATCATTTTTAAAGGAAAATGAATCATTAGTCAAAAAAGGAAGTTTATTTTACTTGTGCCTCATAATCCAAGGTCCTCGTCCATCCACGAAGGTCTACCATGCAAAAGTTGCACTACCTAGTATGCAGCCTATTACCTAGTTCGGTAGTTCGCGTCCAAATTGGCACTTTTTTCAGTTTTTAAGCTTTAACTCATAAACTAGAGGCTCTAGCGACTTCACTACTAAGTACCAAATGAAAGATTTATAAATTCTGCTTATAATGAGCTCTTCACAGTCAAAATGGGGGCAGCCGTTCGGGAGATATCAGTGTTTAAAGTTTACAAATTTTTAGGATTTTTGATAAATTTTGCCATACTTTTGTGGCTCTTGCGGGAGAACGGAAAGTCCTAAGAAGTCGAGACTAGGCTTATTTTAAAGGTAAAAAGGTAAGGAACATTTTCCAAAAAGTCCGAGGTTTCCATCTTTGATGAATTATGGATTCCCACAAAAATTTGTTTTCTCGATACATTGATTCCTTTAACACACAGAGTGATTTATTTCCCACGAAATCGTAAAATGCGGACGTAGATAAATCTTGTGCGATGGGCGATTTACGATTCGCCCTCCCTCCGATTAAAAATGAAGTCGAAAATCGCCTCTTGAATCCATTCCCATTGTCCTGGATCCGAATTTGTCTTTCTCATTGTAAGTCATTGTTCCCGTTTCGAGTCTGAAAATTACTTCCTTGCCTCTCAAGCGACATTTCGCTTACCGGGGGGGCTTTTTCATGACTTTTAATAAAAACGCACTTTTCTCAAATGATGAAGCAATTATTCACAAAGTAGGCATTGTTTATAAATTAGGTTACATGAAACTGGTATATCATGTGAAATCCTTTTCTATAGACTTCTCACAGGTTGAATATTAACGTTCAATACCTTTTTTTGAAGGCAAAACGAATTAGTGAAAGCGAATTATTGTGATTCATACGGAAACTGGGGGCATATTTAGGAAGTATGGACTGTTGGTCACCAAACTTTTCATGGCCCCAGTAGCCTCTACTTTCACTTTTTGGGCCCTCTGGGATGTAGAACACATGGGGCGATAATCTTGAGAAACAAACAGTCTTTCGAAAAAAACAATCTCTGATTCTATTATTAGACCTCTGTAATCGATAATATAATTTAAAATACGCAATCTGAACCACATGAAGTTGTGAAACTAAAAAATTTGAAATTTACATTTCTTTATCCTTAACCTGACATTTAAAAACGTTCCAGTTACCCTATAAAAATCCCCTTTTCCCGGAATGGTGCCCTTTGTGAAATTCCTCGGCTTCCTTTTGTCACGTTAATTGCGTTTAATCCTGGAAAGTCGGACAGTCACGGATACAGTTCGTAATTATTGGTTTTTTTCTTCTTCATTTTAGTTAATTATTTAAAATTGTTTATAAACGGACTATTTTAACGTGTCTATAACCAGTTTTGAAATCACGTTTGTTTTTTAAAAACTCGAAATAATTTCGATAATAGAAACATGTTTGGATTATCAAAAGTTTGATAGCTTTCTGAGCCCCCTATAAATGGAATTTATAAGTTGGTCATCTTTAACTTAAATTTCAAATGTCCATATTTACCTCGATTTTGGGTTCATTTTTCTTCAAAAATTTGCTTAAAAGTTTCGCTTCTGTCCATCGTTGTAGCTAATACTTGTGCTTATCATCTTGTAGAAAAATCGAAATCAAGTCATAATGAACTTGCTGTTCAATACATTTGAAATGAGCCTACGATGGCCTCAATTTGATAATGACTTCCTTAGAAAGTTCATTCTCATCTGTCTAGTTCTAGTAGCTGATTTTTCATTCTTGGAAGTTGATGACCGTTTTGGGTCATATTTTCAGTGTCGAAGAGAAATCGCACTCTTTTATAGTCGCCTTCGAAGTCCAAGATTTCCTGAGCTTTCACTGGAAACGTAACTAGACGTCAGACATCTTCCTGATCCATGTTGTAGAAGATACGATGGAAGAAAAATTTACGAACCGGTTTTACCGCAATTTAACCTTTTATCGATCGCTGGAGTGAGGGGGAGGGAAAAAAATATATACAAACAACAGAGTTGCATTAAAAAAAGGCTTCCTGCTATTGATGACCATTTAAAGAAACCGTTTTGAGCAATAAATAGTTTTAAATACAAGAAACGATTGGAAATAACGGGAAGTTAATGAAAAGAACATACATTTCGGTACCTTATGTCTATGTCCTCCACTTTCATATTTCGTTGAATAATCGCTTTTTGAAAAAACCCATGAAATTATATTCTTTGTGTCATTCCTTTTGAAAATCGAAGCTTTCCCTTGATGACTCTGTCAACAAAGAGAGTGGAGTGTTCACGACTTTTCGAAACCATGATTTCCATTATCGGCGCATCAAGTGCCATTTCATATCGGAAACTATTTTTAAATAATCTCGACTAACTTTCGTTTTTAAGTTCGTGACTCATCGACTGGTTTATCGCAATTTATAAATAGCAGGTATTCGAACTTGATTGTTGCCAAATGCTTTGCGAAAAAATCGAAAGTTTTCTGGAGCACCTCAAACTTTTAAGAAACTTGTGAATGAGATACAATTATTGGCTCAGCGTTAAGTCAATTTTCACCTAATTTTTAGTCCAGTCGATAGACCATCATATCGAATATAAGGCTGTCGAAAGATCGCTTCATCGAATGCAAGGAAGTCCATAGATAGTCTCATCGAATGCAAGACAGTCGATATGGATATTGGCTGTGTCCATGCCACGTCTTATAGAAATTTGGACAGACGATAGCGGCTAGATCATCATATCCAATGAATGAATGTCGATAGAACGTCTCACATGCTGGATGGTCATTTTGGCTGTAAGGCAGTCGATAGAACGTCTTACAGCATTTGAAGTAGTATTGGTCATATAGGCTGTATGCTGATGCATAAATGCATTTCCTCATCCTACAACAATGAAAAGAGAAATTTTGTACACCATTCTGAACTAATAATTTTTTCCTGCTCCTGACAAGCCATTACATTATCGAAAGGCGACTTAATTTTACTACCTCATGTCATAACGTCAATGAATGATTTACGACACTTCTCCAAAATGGTTTTCCGTAACAAAACAAGCCTTTTTATCCAGGCCATTATGATGGAAATGTCCGTCATTCTCATTACGATTTGTTTGTCCTTATTATGGAAAATGTTGATAATTGGACAATCGGATTGTGCAAATGTGTTGGTCGGTGAAAGTGCGAAATGTGAATAGGGCGTCCTTGGCTTTTACTCGCGACCACAAATCGCCTCGCCCCAGACTATGGTGGGGAGGAAAAAAAACGAGGACCGGTTACGACGCCTAATTTACCAATCTTAAAAAAAAACTTCACAATTGACTTTTTTTACGACGATCGTAAAAATCGTTCTCCATGTCACGAGATGAGCCTTGCCCTAGTTCGAGAGCCGTGAAAGAGAAATTGGTTTGAAATTAGCATTTCGCTCCGCACGTATTTTATTTTAAGACCTTTTAACTCTTATGTGGAAGAGTACATGAGCTTTTTATCCCATTTTTGAAAAAGATTAAGCAAAAAAAGGCTAATTTAGGACTTTTACACCTCTACGGCTTCTGAATAGGTAAAAGGAGCGTAACGAGAAAGTACAAACGTAACTATTTGCTAAACTGCTGATTATTTCTCAATCTCTTCACCCTCCTTTACTTCTAATCTCCCAGAATTTCACTTTCTTTGGTTTTTCTTTGGGTTTTCTCTCTAATCGAACATTGGTTGAACAAAAATGAAAGTATGGAAAGGATTTGAGGGAATCTTTCTTTTAAAAGTGTGTCATAAAAGGGTCAAACCAGATGCGGTTGGAGAGCAGCTGCGTTTCGATGGGGAGATCCGATACTTTCATTGAGTTCCTTTGTGTCCTTTAAAAATAAAATGTTTAAAAGAGGACTTTCTCTTCATATTTACTTATGTTACTTTTTCTACATTTTTTTCATTATACAACTTAGTTCCGGTTTATTCCACGTGTGTGAGTAACCAGAACTTGATCAACGAAGTGACAAATTTTTGTTTTAATTTTTCTTTTCGTTCCCTTTGAAAGCAGTCATCCTTCGACGTTCCACTTTTACTTCCGCTTTCAATAGATCTCCCGTCTGTTCCTTTTCACACGTTTCTAATGTTTCCTATCGAGGTCGCAACCTTCAGCTTCAACTTGACTCGTTTAGGTCTTAAGTTATTCCTATAGAATTCTCATTTTCCCCGTTCGAGTGCTAGTTTTCTTGAGTTTGGAGATAAAGTAGATTTCTAATAGATCTAACTTTGAACATTCATATCTCCTAGACAGCTCCGCCAATTTTAACTTTTAAAAGCTCATTGGACGCAGAATTTAAACATCTTTCATTTTCTACTAATTAGTCAAGTCGCTAGAAACAGTGGTTTTCGAGCTAGAGGTCAAAAACTGAAAAAGTGCCGATTTGTGACCGTTTTTTAAAAATGGCAGTCGAAGACTACCAAATAAAAACAAGCAAAATCAATTAGTGCACTTCTTTTTCCGACCTCAGGCAATGGACCATTGAAGTTATCATTCGAGGTCGGCTGCAACACCGTCATCCTCAACAAGGTAACCTTCAGCCTTTTATGACATTTCGCACGTGATAAAAAAAATGTGTAAAAGGAATCGAGAACGTGAGTGACTGAATCCCGGAGCAGAAGCGATAGTCTTCGTCCTTGGGGTCTTTTAGAACGGGGCGGCTTTAAAACAAAGGTCAAGGAATGGTTGAATTCTGCATTTGTCTGTCTGAAACCAAGATATATGGTCTTTTTTTGTTAAATATAAAAAGCGAAGGAAGGGCAGCCGATTTTAAATTCAACTGATGTTACAAACCGGTCTTTTAAAACGAGATGAAATTGTAACAGGAGAATGCACACCGCAAACGTAATTTGATCAAGTTGGCCATTCAAAAACTCAACCAATGCCTTACCATTTCGGTCACTCTTCATCGATGTTTATCCTAGTGAGCAATTTAAAGCAAAACCTTTTATGTCGAAAATCGACAGCTGTGGACCTTTTTTGCGTACCTTATTGGGAATAGGTTTCAAGGCTCCACACCTGCTTTTCTTCTGATTTTTAGTCGAAAATCCGAGGCAAGATTTTCTTTTGTGGTTAGTCGTAGTCTTTGAGATTCAGCCAGTATCTCGTTGTCCGTTATAAAACCTTTGTGGGAATGACAGTCTTTTCAGTTTCTACTCCTTCCCGAATAAGTAAGTCGTTTTCTCCGTTAAAAACACACGACTGGATTTAAATTCAAAGTAGAAAGAACGTGAATCGCTTTTAGTATATTGAAAGAAAGCGTGCCAACAATTAAATATTCTTCAAATGATGCAATTGTGAAAAATAAACGTATTTTCTTGACCTCAAGAAGGTCACGCCTCGTGCATTACAAGCTTTTTGGATTTGGCGAAAAGATAAACTAGTCGTGATCGTCCTAATTGCGTTTGTTGAAAATAAAAGTAGTTTTTGAAGGATTTCAACCGTAAAATACTTTCAGATTCATCGAATTGAACACAAACCACAATTGACCAAATTGTTTGCTTTTTACGCATTATCATAGTCGTTAAATGTCATAAGAGATAAAAGGATTTTTTTTATACTTTAAAAATAAACTAAAGGTCGCGACATTGTTTCGTGATCTCAAATCGTCTGCGAAAATGCAGGAAAAATAGACAAAAATCCTTTCACTTGAAAAGTCAACTTTTGACATTTAGTGGCCGGAAAAGTGACTTTTCACGGGTTTACAAATCGCGAAAAAATGTTCTTTGTAGTCTCTTGAGTCAGTTTTGTTGGGAAACCTCCGTGCTGATTCGCTCTGCTCGTTTTATCGGAGGCGCCTTTAAAGTTTTTGAATTCTGAATGGAACATTGGAAAGTAAAAAAACTCTTCCTCTCATCAACTCCCGAATTACACTTTAATGAAAGCCTTCGTGGGATTTCAATCTGATTTGCATGGAAGGACCGAGAAAATCCACAAAAGCTCGTATGGTTAAACGAGTAGGTCACTTTCTCCTTCTCGAAAGTGTTTATTTGAGTTGATTTTCGGGGGAGGAAAAACGGTAAAGCGTCAACGGTCCAGGTTGATGACATTTCGCCTCGTCGCGTCTCTTTTGCTCTGTCCGAGGGTCAAACACCTCGACTGCAACGCACACACGTCCTTCCCCACCTCCGCAGTCCACTCATCATTTTATTCGGAGATCGCGTGCTCCGGGAAAAAGTTGCAGTCTCGAATAAGCCAGACTGGAATGCTGACCGCACCTTTGTGGAAAACAAAAGAGACCCTCGAGTCCGCCAAGGCTTTCAAGGTTTCTAAAGGTCAAGCCTTAACATCAAAATTTCAAAAAACCTTCAAAATCCCAATATCACACGACTTTTAATATCTGAAACAAAAGAAAACCATTTAATCCTCTTATTTATTTATAGTTCGATAAGAAGGTTAAAATTATTAGTTTCTAGAGCCTGAGATGAAAAACGAGTGCGAAAGTTAGAAAAATAAGTTTTTAGAGATGTTTTTTTCAATTTTAAACATTATAAACGTGATGAATATTCATTTAAGATTTATTGAAAGACTGCGACGATGGTTGATCACAAAAACGAGTAAGGTGCCATTTTTGTTTCGGTTTTCGAATTGTTTTGACCGCAGAGTAATTTTTCAAGGCGATGAAAAACCGCAAAGATGACGGTTCGATTTTGTCGTTGGCGTGGAGGTTGGAAAAAATACGATTTTCATACCGGCGAGACACAGTTTGACAGATTTGCTTCTGTTTCGTGGACCAAAACCGATACGCTTTGACGTCTTCCGTGCTAAAGCGTAACTGGATTTTCTTACCTGAACCACCTATTAGGTAGATTTCTTTCAGAAAATCTACCTATTGCAATGGGGGCAGTAGTCTCAGATTCAAAAATTTTTGTGATAGGTTTTCATTTCAGACCCCCTGGACCCCCAAACCACCCTCAACTCAAAAGTTTATATATATATATATATATGTATGTATATATGTATATATGTATATATTCGCACGATAACTTGAGTAATTTTTACTTGACCAGCATGAAATTCGGTATTTAGGGCTTTTAAACTAATAGAATTTATGAGTTCGTTAACGGCTGAAATCGGACTAGCGGTTTTGGTACTTTACTTAGGGCCTAACCTGCGAATCTCGCAAACCGTTCATCCAATCGCTTTCAAACTTAAAAGTGATGTTATGGGGATGGCTAATAAAGATTTAAAGTTGGTTTGGATCAGCTGGGTGCAATAGATTTGAACCTAGGTAAAAAAGAATTTTTTTGAATTTTTACCGGGAAACAGATGATTTTTTTCTCCTTCAAATTATAGAAAGTTCTAGATCTAACCATCTGAAAGAAATCTACCTCTTTAGTCCTGCTGCCGCGGGACTCATTTTTTTTCAAAAGTAATGATCATTTTTGGACGAGTTGAGTGGGAAATCCTCGTAATACCACTCAAAATTTAGCTTTCTGGCCATCAGTTGTCCTAAATTTTCAATGTCAACATCTTAGAACTTATCCTCAGGGTCACTGCACGTTCTGAAGAAAGGATTCTGACCACTTTTAGTCTTCATAGGCTCGCGAGATGGACTGTCACCACATTTTGGGCACTTCTAAGATTCTAGATGGTTTGAATTCATAGTTGTCATTGGACTGGTGTGGGGACCTCCTTTAGTAGGGTGAACATACTAAAAGTCCCAGCCTCTACTCCCTGAATTCAAGGTGGGTGGGGGTGGTTAATGGTCAAAATGTTTAGTTTTTTTTGCCTATATCTCGAAAACTATGCTTCCTAGCGACATGACCACTTATTACAAAATTAAAGCTGACAAAATTTGCTTCAGAATTCACTAATCACTTTTGTCAATACGTTGTTTCGATGTCAAGATATTCGATCGTGAATTTACCAAACTGCGTGCGGGAGAACTACTGGTCCCATTGAGTCCGGTCTAGGCTCATTTCAAAAATAAACTAAGGAAAATTCTTAGAAAAGTCGGAGTTTGATACCTACAATTTATTGTTTAGAAATATTCAAGCAACGGTCTTTCTTTAAGCCGGTCTTTCTCGTCAAATAACTCCAAAGCATTTGATCCACTTCATCCAACCGAACGTTTTCGTTTTCTTTATTTTATTTTTATAAGTGAAAGTGAGTTTTTCCATTTTGACGTGAGCGGCCTCGTTGTGACGAAAAGCCCCACGTGAACGGAATGCCTTGCTACAACCGAAAGCCACATTATAAAACAGGAGGGAGGCAATAGGCGTTCGGTATCCTTTCAATATGAAATCGAACTTCAGATTTCTTATTCATGCCTGATCTATTGTATTCATGCCTCCATTTTGGTCAAACAATGATCGAATTACGTCTAATCGTTGCAAATTGTCCTGAGGTAAAAGTTAGACCCAGAAATAATTCCAAAGGATCTGCAGAAAGTTTACTGGAGAACAGTTTTTGAGAACTTTCGTGTAAAGTATTACGAAATCTTTTCTTTATTCGGTCACGCTGTTCACAATATTCCCGAAATATATCGCGCTAACGGAGTTCGCGATTGTATACGTGATCACGACTATTCCGGATTGTATGATTTACAACTGGAACGGTAAATTAATTTTTCTTCTTTTCTTCTCGCCTCACGTCTCTGCCGAATCCATTTCCGCGTTTTTGACTCCTTTACTTGGCCTTGAACAACTTCCCTACTAACGAAAAAAAGCAAGGTTGTCATTAAATCCAAAATTTCCCTTCTACAGCGTTGAAGTCGATCCGTGTATGGAAAGATTGACAAAGTCCATTTTCGAAAATGGTAAATCCATTTATAATTTATTCCTTTCACCCACATGCCGGTTCGGAACGCTACATTGTTTGAAATTTAAATTAAATTCTTCGTTTGGTCTTCTTTGACCATTTATCAAAGTGCATCTCGTGATGGATGCGGTTTCTTCTTTTCGACTTTCACTTCAGAACTTTAAGACCTCAAATTGACGCCTCAGTAGGTAATTGAATAATTTATGCACCTTCTCGACCAAAATCCGCTTTACAGAATCTAAGGTCGAAAAAGGGGTCTACCATGTATAAGTTGCGCTGTCCAGTAGTTCTAAATCCGAAAATCAGTCCTACAAAAAAAGGGTCAAACTTTGACCATCTATATCTCCTGAACGGCTCGAACGATTTTGACTTTTGAAAGCTCCTTAGACTTGGAATTTAATTATCTTTCATTTTGTACTTAGTGGTCAAGTTGCTAGAACCAGTAGTTTTCGAGCTAAAGGTCAAAAACTGAAAAGTGCCGATTTAAGACTGTTTATTCAAAGTTTCGTACGAAGCCCAGGGAGAGAGAGAAACAAAAAACTTGGATTTAGAAGTACCTCATGGTACCTACAATCCTTCTGGCAACTGGATTACTTGTTTTTATCATTTTTTGCCCTTTTTTACCCAAGTTGGTGGTACCTTTGAACGTTTTTCTACGAAAAAATTGAGTTTTGAGATTTTGTATTCAGAAAACAATTTGAACGAGTGTGTGAGTTGGGGTTTTGGTCCCTCATTTTTGTGGTTGCCTTTCCTCACTAGAAACACAATGGGATAATAAGGCCAGTTTTTCTTCATGTTTTTTGTCGTTTGGCAATTATGTCCAGAGAATAATCGAGTCTATTTTTGTTTCTTTTCAGAGGGACGTGTCGAAGCGTCTCGGGAGAACAAATACCTCAGGACTTTGGCTTCCGGGGAGGTCTTCGGCGAGCTCGCCATTTTGTACAATTGCAAAAGAACGGCAACGATTAAAGGTATTACGGATATTCCAATAAACAATTATCCGCCATGAACCTTTTTTAATGATGTTTTTCCCTCAGCCGCGAGCGATTGCAAATTATGGGCGATCGAAAGGCAATGTTTCCAGACGATTATGATGAGGACCGGCCTCATAAGACAGACCGAATACACCGACTTTCTTAAAAGGTAAAACATACAATTTTTTATAAGTTGGTATTTCCCATGCATATGCAAGGTCAACGACTATCCTTCGGGGCGTCATTATAGAACAGATCCGAATCGTTTTTACGCAATCCCTCCACGTTTCGAGATTTTGGAATGAACAAAAGACGTCAAAAAGATTCAACATTATCGTCCTATTTTAATTAATAGCCATGTCGCAATTTTCGTTTCTTTTTTTAAATTGAAGATCTTTGTCGAACAATTATTTCAAGTGAAGAAAATTGCATATTGGCAAACCATGAGATTTTAATCATAATCATTAATCTTCAAATATTGTCGTGATGCAACTCCTTAATACAATGGCTTTTGTTTTTTAGCGTGCCGATATTCAAGAATCTGCCGGAGGAGACGCTTATCAAAATTTCGGACGTTCTTGAAGAGGTAAATATAAATTCTTCTGATATCTTCGTTTTTTGAGAGTCGTCGCACATTCGAGGCTGGTACAGGAGAACTACTAATCTGCAGAGCCCGGACAATCCAGCAATTGTATTGTAATAGTAGTTCAGTTGTCTTAGAGATTTTCCCATTCAAAAGTTGCACTGTTTAATTTTATCTTGTTTAGCACCCTTAGGTAGTTCTATATCCAAGTTTTAGTCATCGTTTGAACATTCCCAAATGGGCAGTATTTCGTTTTTTGACCTCTAGCTTAAAAACTATGGGTTCTAGCAACTTAACCACTAAATACAAAATGAAAGATTATTAAATTATGCATCTAATGAGCTTTTAAGAGTTAAAATTGGTCCCACTGGAGATGGTCGAAGTTGAACATTTTTTGATGAACCGAGTTTTCTTGAAAACACTAAAATCAATGAATTTTTGTAGACGTACTACAATGAAGGAGATTACATCGTGAGGCAGGGTGCTCGAGGTGACACCTTCTTCATAATCAGCAAAGGTCAAGTCAAAGTGACGATGAAGCAGCCGACGTCTGTCGATGAGAAATTCATCAGGACGTTAACCAAAGGGGACTTCTTCGGCGAAAAAGCTCTTCAAGGGTTAGTTCCTTAAAATGCTTTCAGAATTTTCATTTTCATCATTACAGAGACGATCTTCGAACAGCCAACATAGTCGCCGACGACCCCGAAGGCGTCTCCTGCTTAGTAATCGACCGAGAAACCTTCAACCAGCTCATCTCAGGCCTCGACGAAGTTCGAACCCGATACAAAGATGAAATCACTGACAGAAAGAGGTAATTGTTAATATAAATTTGAAAGTACATTTTGAGCCATAAAATGACGTCAAAATTGCAAAATAGGAAATTAAGTGTAGAGAGAAAGGTCAAAACACCCACAAACGTGGGGAGTTTTATGGGTTTTTTTTATATAACAGTTACAAAATAGAGCAGAATAAAAAAAAAGAACAAGCAGATAAAGTTAATTTAAATTGTCCCAGAACATAAAATCCAAATTTATTCAAAATGGTGGGCCAATTTTTCAGCCCCCTAAAAATTCCAAGTCGTAGGAAGATGAGAAAACGTCGCTACTCAAATGTGGATAATTTTTATCCCCACTCCGGAATCATTTATAAGTTTTTATTAAGCTTTAATATCCTATTGATAGTGCATTAGTGTAAAAGATCGTTTAGGGTTATTCCTAGTAGATAGGGTTATCTTAAGAATTTCGTTTTGACCTTATTTAAATAAAAATAAATTATGGGTAATCTAAAGAGAGCCTATCAGTCTGTCCTCTTCATCGATACTGCACCAGTTTCCTCATGTTTTATGCTGTCAGAGTCGATAAAATTACATCATCCCCTTTTTTTTTAAGATTTTTTTTTTTCCATCGTCTAATTTTATCGGTATCACCTTTAGATTTCATCCCCTCCGAAAATGTCTTTGTTTTGAAATAATCTAATCGTTTTTATGTATTTTGTTTGTTTATTCCGCTCCTCAGTGTGGATTGTAGAGGAGGTAAGTGAAGACGAGGGAGTTATGACAAGAAGTTATTGTTTGAGCATAAACGCATATTCTTTTGGGTTTTATATTAATTATTTTTGGAATGCGTGAGTTCCATTTATTTTATTTATTTTTTTAACTTTTTCAAATTTTTTTCTTCCTTTTTCATAATATTTTTTAATTTTTAAGGCTCAATGAGGAGTTTGAAGGGTTGAGACTGAGTGAGCTTCGAGTTTTAGCGACTCTCGGCGTCGGTGGATTCGGTCGGGTCGAACTTGTACAAATCGCTCATGACCCGACAAGGTCCTTCGCACTTAAACAAATGAAGAAAAGTCAAGTAAGAGATTTTAAACACAAAAACTCAATTTTCTAAAATTCTTTGCTTTAGATTGTCGAAACAAGACAGCAGCAGCACATCATGTCCGAAAAGGAGATCATGGGAGAAGCGAACTGCGATTTTATAGTCAAATTATTCAAAACGTTTAAAGATCGTAAATATCTTTATATGCTTATGGAATCATGCCTTGGCGGTGAGCTTTGGACAATACTAAGGTAATTTTTTAATCTTCAAAAATCTTCAATTTTTAATTCATTTTATTTTTCAGGGATAAAGGATATTTCGATGACCACACAACACGCTTTTACACAGCCTGCGTGATAGAAGCCTTTGACTACCTACATTCCCGAAATATTATTTATCGAGATCTCAAGCCTGAAAATCTTCTTTTGGACGTCACTGGATACGTCAAACTTGTAGATTTTGGCTTTGCAAAAAAACTAATGGTACTTTTTTATTTATTTATTTTTTTTAAATAATTTAAATATTTCTAGCATGGGCGGAAAACGTGGACATTCTGCGGTACGCCTGAATATGTCGCTCCGGAAGTCATTCTTAACCGAGGGCACGATATCAGTGCAGATTATTGGTCTTTGGGAGTCCTAATGTTTGAACTTCTCACAGGTAACCATTTTTGTTGCTTTCCTTACTAAAAATTCCAATTTTCCAAGAACATGAAGGGAACTTAGTTCAGGGGCGGATCCAGGGGCAATCGGTGGATCCCCCCCCCGTGCCCAAAAGAGAGAGAGAGAGAGGGAGAGAGAGAGAGAGAGAGGGAGAAGGAAGGAAAAGAAAGAAAGAACACAAAATCCCCAAAATTCACGTTAATGAAGGCAATTTTATAAAAGAATTAACCAAGCAAAAATTAACAAAAAGCAAAATTAACAAAACTTGTCAATATGAACATTTTAAAGAGCAACTTTTTCATCAAAAACTTCAAAATCAGGGTTTTAAGAGCCAAATTTTTGTCAAAAACCTTAAAATCAAAATTTACAAAGCCAAATTTTTCCTCAAAAACCTCAAATTCAAGGTTTTAAGAGACATTTTTTCGTCATAAGCCTTAAAAATTAACTTTTAAGGGGCAATTATTTTTCGTCAAAAATCCTCAAAATCAACCTCAAGAGCTAATTTTCGTTTGAAAAACCTCAAAATCAACGTTTTGGGAGACAGTTTTTCGTCAAAAACCTGAAAATCAACGTTTTAAGGTTCTCTTTCGTCAAAAACCTGTAAATCAACGTTTTAAGGTTCTCTTTCATCAAAAACCTCAAAATCAACGTTTTAAGAGATAATTATTTTTCGGCAAGAAAACTTCAAAATCAACGTTTTAAGAGACAATTTTTTGTCTAAAACTTCAAAATTACCGTTTCAAGAGCCTTTTAGAGAATAAGTTAAAACTTTTTTTTAGAGGGGGGGGGGGTCTTTGATTTTTAGTGGTCCCCCCCCCCCTCCGGACAAATTCCTGGATCCGCCTCTGACTTAGTTATCATCAATTTGTTTTCTTATTTTTTAAATTTTTATTTCAGGAACTCCACCGTTTACTGGAGCAGATCCGATGAAAACGTACAACATTATCCTCAAAGGTATTGACGCGATAGAATTTCCAAGAAATATCACCCGAAACGCGAACGTTTTAATTAAAAAACTTTGCAGGTAAAATAAAACTAAAATGAAAATATTTGTATCTTAAAATATAATTTTTAGGGATAACCCTGCTGAACGACTTGGCTATCAAAAAGGCGGAATTAGTGAGATACAAAAGCACAAGTAAATAATCATTAAAAATTATGTATTGTTTTATTAAATTTTTCCTTTAGATGGTTTGATGGCTTTAACTGGGAAGGTTTGAGGACAAGAACCTTGACACCTCCAATTCATCCGAAAGTTAAAGACGTCTGCGACACTTCCAACTTTGACGAATACCCTCCAGACGTTGATGGCCCCCCAGCGGATGATATCACTGGCTGGGATGCTGATTTTTAAAACGAAAATTTTCCGCCAATCCCGAATTTGTAAATACCTTTTTTATACTGTTTTTATTTTCATCTTGCCTCTCGATATTAAAACGCCCTCTATAAAAATGTACATAAACTAAATGTAAAAAAAAATTCTATGTTTTGTCATTAAATTTTATGTTGTTGTCCTTCCCCGTTTACAATTTTATCATTGTTACTGAAGTTTTTTTTTATTTCTATAAAACTTTAATTGTTTGACCCTTTTTGACAATGTAAAAAGAAAACGTTCTTGCAAGTTGTGTGACTAATATTTTTGTATGATTGCTGTAAAAAACGATTACCTATATTTATGTGCGATAAGAAAAAAAAATCACAATAAATGAATTATTATGTTTATTTTTTCATAAATAACTTGAAGCCCAGGCAAGATACTCTAAAAATAAGTTAAATTCTTTGCAAAAAGTTACAAAGAAGGAATCTTTACAATATGGGCCAAATTGAGTGCATAAGATTGACATACTGCTGGTTTTTCCCTACTAACTAGGGGGGTGAGGCAAGGGCCTCCTGTTACGAAATGTCTTGCAGTACCTACTAGCTGCAGTACCTTTCTCTGAGGTGAGAGGACTCCTTTGGTTATGATATGCACTGCCAGGGTGAATCTGTCCAAAAAGTGTATTCTCTCATCTAAAATGGTAAAAGAGGACCTTCATCATTGAAATAGGTACAAAATCTCCCCATCTTCAGGAAAGAATTCGTGTAGGGATAAAATAAAACTTCCTTCACAGTAATTATCTATTTTTCAAGACTAAACACTAAATTAAACATTTCTCTTTCTTTCATTAAACTTTTAAAAAATTGTTAAATTAAATTATTTACAATGAAAAAAATAGAGAAATCGTTAAAATAAATTTTTTTTAAATTATAATTTACAAAACATAAAAAAAACTTCGTTTTTGAAGAAGTTAAAAATATTGAGAAATTTTTTTAAAAACAATGAACTTTGGTATAATCGATTCTGATAACAGGGTGGTCGTGAGAAAAAAAGAATTTAACAACTATAATTTTATAAGTGCATATAACATCAATAGTGATAAACTATATTATTACTAACTGTTAACATTTTTTAATTCTCTTGTCTTTCACTAAAATATTTCTTTTTTTCTAATAAAATATGGTAAGAGAGAGAAGAAACGGTGAAGGAAAAATATCTCTTCAGTTATTGCTTGGCATCACAGGTTGCTTTTTTATAAGTTTTAAATCTTACAGATCGCTGTGAATTTTCTTTTTACACTTTACATTCGGGGAAAATTAGGAAATTTCCTTTATTTACACGATGGTAACACTCAAAGAGTTTTTCCCGCTAAACTTTATTCTAAAATTATTTCTGCTTAAATGCGGGGAGAGAGAAAAAAAAGCTTATATACAAAATAACTGAAGTGGGAAATGGGTTTAAATTGTAGACGTGATGTCCTTTGTAGGGGGGTAATCTTTGAGGATTTCTCGGAGCCGGAGGATCTCCCGAGAAGCGGCAGCCAGTTCGGATTGGAGGCCGAGCTCTTTTTCCCTTAGTCTCTTGATTTCTCTCTGGCAATTCTGAAAGGAAAAGTTAATCAAAAGAAATTTCAAAAATGTTAAAATACCGACCACATTTTGCCTCAGAAGCTGTAGCTTGTCGCATTTCAGTCGAGTAACTTCTGCAGTGAGATCGCCAGGTTCGAGGCAGAGGGAGCAAGTTTTGTTTTCAGAAGATGACATACTTTCGAGCCCGGTGTCGCTATCGGCACCATTTTCCATCTCTACGCTGTTCAATGATGAGCAGTCACTTTCTGAAACTCGGCTAAAAAATGATTATTTTTCTGTTTCAAATTTGAAGTTTTGTTATTTACCTGTTGATTCTTTGTGTGTGGATGTCGGGGCTTGAGACTGGCGAAGATGGAGAGCTCTTTTTGCCAAAGGTGCTACTTCGTGAGACAGGATTGCTCCCACCTTGGCTAGGTTCGTGATCTGAATTCCCGTTGGTTTGTTTCTTATTGTTGTTATTGTTATTGTTGTTGTTGCTCTCCTGGCTTCTGACACGTGCTATTAGTGCTTTCCGGACGGTGTCGATGAAGCGGGAGCCGGGTCCCGATTCGGATTTTGGAGTGTCCGGGAAATCCGAAGGAGAATCCGGAGTGGTGGCAAGGAACTCGCGCGATTTTTCTCTCAAGTCAGTCACCAGTGACTCAAGCAGGCTTGATCTTGTCCGCAACTGGAAAAATAGATGGTTCAGACCACAGGGAACAAAATCAGCCAAGTTTGGCAGGCATAAAAAACTATAACTTATTTCACAATTACTTGTCTGTAGTGTGTCAAAACATAACTTCCCAGAAAAGCTCATAAAAATGCCCAACCATGCCCTCACATAGGAGGGGCTGTTGAACCCTCAGTCCCAAGGGTAAAGCGTCATAAAATAAGGTATCCAAAATAAGAGTTTAGCAGTTTTAAAAATGAAGGGAGATGACAGGTCTTCTTCCACGAGGAACCATTTTTAAAACTGTGCTTGGCGTGCTTTGGCCAATCTCAAGGCCATACTAGCTATTTTACGTTTGGAAATAAAATGAAACTTCTTTACTCCAACCACAATGAGGACAAACAATCAAACAAGAAAAAATTAGGTAAGTACGTTGGATAGTTTCTGGTTCATAAATCATTAACAACAGATAAAAAAAAAATAGCCTACTTCCCTACGGAAATCCGCTAAAAACGATGATAAAAAACTAAATAGACAAAAATCAAAACGGAAGACAGAAGTCATGAATCATGTTCAAAAATGTTGAAGGTTACACCATTGTTACACCCAAGGGTTACCCCTAAAAATCTACAATATTCTCCGCTACCGTCGCTTTGAGGGACAGTAAAAGATAAAAATTTAATTTAAAGGATCTCCAGAATTCGATTTGTGAAAAAATGGATCAAAACCTAAAATTGATTTTGGTGACTCAACACTTCACTAGGTTCGCAAATAAGGATAATTTGGTACAAATAAGGCGGACATGGCCTCGGGCGTAACGTGAGAATCTCTTTCACCTGAGAACTATAACGAATCCTTTTGATCGTACGGGTTCTTTGAAGGCAAAAAAGAGAGAACTTTCTTCAGGCGTCCCTTTCAATACCTCTCGCGAAAATTACGCTCCATCTAATTAGATTTGGTTAATTAGATCGAAAGAGGAACGCGAAATGAGGCTCGTCGATCATCGCAAGGGGTGAAAAAACTTTAAAGGGAGCCCAAGGTCGGGAATTTTAAGAATATTTCAAGAACTCAACAGAAAATAAAATGTTTCATTCCAGCCAATGTAGCAGAATAGATTGTTTTACCTCAAGTTGTGCGAATTTGTTGGCTTTGTAGCAGGCGGATTCTGCGGCGATGAGTTTATCCAAGAGGAATTCTCTGACTTCTGGCCCTTTCCGGAAAACGGGAGGGTTCGGAAGGACAGGGGCGAACATCGGAACGTCGTCCCTGGCGGTCACGCTAATTTTGTACCTGGAAAACATCAAAATAATCAATATAAATTCATTTTATGATATAAAACTTTTATCAATGTCGCCTAGATTTCTTTTCTGTGCGGGGTCGAAAAACAAACAATCAAAAAGAAAAAGAAATAATCCAGAAACTTTTTCTCCCGGCTTTCCTTTTTTTCCTTATTTGAAAACCTCTTTTTCCTCAAGGCTCGTTTAATCCCGCAGCCCCTTTTTTCCGAGTCTTTCCGGAATTTAATTTTCGCTAATGAAACCGAAACCTAGCAGTTGGAATCCGACGTTTTATGCCTCATAAACGGTTAGAATTTCAAGGTTGAAAGGGCGACTTGTACTCGCCAACTTCATTAGTTAGACGTAAATAAAAGTTTTGTATTACCGAGAGTAGAAATTAGACCCATTTTCCGCTCTAGTTTATAAATCAATAATCATATATACATTGTCTGAGCCCTAGGTAGTCCAGGCAACGAAGGTTAATAGGAAATGGATGGCACCTACGTTTCGACTTCATAGATGTGTTTGCACCAGTGAGGTGATGAACATATCATAAGTCCCCAAACTCTTGCTTGGGGGAGCCCTTTCCCCTTTATGGGTTAAAAGTCAAAGTTTTCAGTTTTTTTTCCCTATATCTCGAAAACTATGCGTCTTGGCGACATGACCACTTAGTTAAAAATTAAAGCTGACAAAATTTTCTAGAAAATTTAATAACAAAGTTTTTCAATACGTTGTATAGTTTTCGAGATATCCGATCTTGAAAATCAGCAACCTTAAAACCCAATTTTTTTGGGATGGTTTGCTTTATCTTTTGCGGGAGGACCACTCGTCCGATTCGATTTTACAGAAAAATGGAATGTCCAAGAAAGTCGAAAAAATTTCAGAGTTTAAGTAAGAAAAAAAAACTTAGTGTCCAAAAACTTTTCATTTCAAAAATTCACTTTTCATTATAAAACTGTCCAAGTCCACCATTTCCAAAGAATTAAGATTATTGACCTCGGAAAACTTTTTCGATTTCATCAGCCTATAATAACATTTTGATCGATTTCTCGTATAAGTTCACAAACCTTGTATTTGGCGTGTTTGGTTCAATGGCCTGCACTACGATGAAAGCGTGGAGGAAATGCGAGGCTATCATATCGGGTGAAAATGGTGTATTTTTCTCTTGGAAAACTATCGCGACGATATCATTTCCTGAAAAAAAAATTAATCAAAAACCAAAGAAAAAAATCTTTCAAAAACAAAATAGGGCGTGAAAATCAATTTTATAAATTGCACAAATTGCCCCTTTAAAGAAGGTCATGGGACTAGACCTTTTGAATTACCTACAATTGGGCTTATTTTATAAGAAAAGAAATCTTTAGAGAGTTCTCTGATTGCGAAAAAATCGATCTCTGGTTACCTTTCACCTCGAGAACAATGGCACTTTGACTTTTCGAGATGACAAAATGGGAGAAAGACCAAGGCTGAAGGTTTCTAACAAGGAACACTTGATATTCAAGGGGCAACTTTATTGGCGATATCCTTCTTGATTTTACTTACCGATATGTCGTTTTCTTTGGAGTTGCTGTGGGTCATTGTCGGTATAAGGAAGGAGGGTCGAAACATGGAAGATAATTTCGCTTTCTTTATACACCTGGTAAACGGCTTCTTCCCCCGTCTGTCCGAATTGTGTATCCAGACCTCCTCGGTATCTAAAAATAAAAGGATCTTTTTAAGTAATTTCGGCTTTTCCTTTTCGTAAACTGTTGCTTAACCCTTTGTCTTGTTTTCAACTTCCTTTGACAACGCCAAAGTGACCTCTTTTGAAAGAAAAACGATTATAAAAGGGTTTCAAGCAAAATTGTCTGATTCTATTTTTGGATCTTTCCAAGTATTCCTTTATAAAACATCTCATGGCTTTGAATATTCTATTGTGGAAACTTGGAAGTTTGAGGACATAAGAAAAGCCTTGGGGAACAGTGTGGGCGTTTATTTACAGTGAAATGTTAATAAGGGTTTTCTGCGTAAAATACGATATGGGGTGTCGATAGTCGCGTAAGAGGAAATGAAAAATTCAACTTACCCTTTATGATATTTGAGGTTGATCCTGTGGCCAAGGCAGGAGAGGAACTCATCGAAGGCAGGACTCGAGATTCGGTTCGAGAAGAGTTGCTCTTCAGCCGTTTGGCCGAACCTTTGGTAGAGAACGCCGAATTTGTATTGTGAGACTAGGACGTGCTCGTCGTAGGCGGCGATGAGATGGGACGCCCTCGGACACAAAACGGGCTCGAGGCATGTCAAACTTAAATCTCGATTCACCGCCTGAGAAATGAAAAAAAAAATTCCTTTATTGCTCAATTTTTTATCCTTATTTGATGTGAACCTCGCAGACATTATTGAAACCTTGAAACTCGTATTATGTCCACCTCGTTGAAGGATATCTTGTATTCCACATCTTTATATTCAGAATATTAAAATCCACGATTTTTCTTAACGTCAGGCTATTTTCCGATCTGTTTACAACCGATTTCTCGAGATGTAAATATTAAGATAGGAGATTTTTAAAAATGATTTGTGTTTCGAGAAATATTTACCTTGACGATGCTGAGAGGCGTTGAATTGGTTGAAGGTAGGAGGTGTTGGACGGTGCCGGTTTTTAACCTTAGGACGATCCTCGTTTGATCTTCAATCGTTTCATGTTTGACCGAAACCAAAACGGGGCCGTGGATGTCGTCCCATCCCGTCAGGTTAATGTGCTCCTGTAAATAAAACCGATTTTTAGAACCGATTGCAAAGGTGCGGACAAAATTAAGATTTCGTGCTCGCGTTTGTCACGAAAGAGTTTTTGCGCAATTCCGCCTTTATTGTGGGCCCTGTGGGGGTTCCTGAGTGGTCTACCCTCAATCTAGAAGTGTCACAGTTCAAAGTCCTCCAGAAACGGACAAAACGTCAAGAAGAGTCTTTTATCGTCTAAAGAGACGAGCCAAGTCCTTTCTTAACACTCACAATGCACACGAGCTCTGAACCTTTAAATGCCCAAAACTTTTGACCCACGTAGTTGATTCTTATTCCGTTAGAAAACTATATTATAGAGCTTTCCAAAGGTATAAATATTAATAAAATCGCTCAATTGTTGGCGCAACTGGCATTTAAAGGATCCCTGTATCAAAATGCACAGAAATGGGCCTGGAAGTTGAAAATACGAAAAAATTCTGGTTAGTCCACCCCAACAGTAAAACCTGTCGCTTAAACATCTGCTAATGCAGGTGGAGGGTGCTCCCAGGAAAGCCCTCCAGGTGCTTTCCAAATACTTTTTCCCCCCTCTATGTATAAAAACTTCTTAAGCAGCTCAGTACAAAACATTTACTTTTTATACTTCAAAAATGTGAAGAGAATTGCGTAAATGAAAAGGAAAAATGGTTTTTCATCGCTTTATGTATTAGGTAAACAATACGCGTTTTGAAATAAGTCGACGATCGTGATTCGGCATAAAACTGGAGCAGGGAATGATTGATGTGCTGTGAAGAAATTCAATTTTTTTCAGTTTGTCTTTCGCAATGTCTTTTTTTCGATTCTCATCTTTGGTTCTCAAGAATGGATGAAATTGTTGAATAAGGGTTTGGACTAGAAAGCGTCTACTTTGGAGTAGGCATAATTGAGAGTCCGTGGTCCGCAATTGATCACCCCCTCAGCGCCCGTTTTGACGGCGGGGTTTTCGCCTCCATGGTGCGCGTTGATGGTCTGGGACTTCTCCCACAATTGTTTCGAATGCAAGCCGGGAGAGCGGAATCCCACGTTGTGTGTTATCTCTACCGGGATTGTTTCACTACGCGCGGTACCTCGTTTCTCATCGGGTAACGAACCCTGACTTCATGGGAATGGTTCCGGCCTGGTCATACCGATTCAAATGCTACAAAAAAAATAATCTACTAAAAATTCATCTTTTCTGTACTCTTGAGTTAATTAGTCTGCAGTCACTGACCGACGTAGATTACACTCGCTTTGATCCTTCCCTTACTATTTACCCAGTCCCCTCTGAGGTTAGGATATTGAAACCTCCTAGGACATTCCCTGCCTCCAGTGGGAAACTCGATTTAAACAAAATAAGCTATTGTGGAATTTAAAAGGCATTCTTTTTCATTGGAATTAGTCGAATAATTTTTATGCGATGACATTTTTGAAGTGAAGGGGATCGTTAGAGAATTTAATTCGAATCCTCCCTAAGGCCTTTGACATTCAAACAAAACGTTTCATTTACATTTTGAAGGTCAACGCATTTTTCACTTTTGACAAATAGGGAGCTTAGTTAAGGTAGTAAATCCCTTGAAAAATGGATTTCGGTAGCTTTTTCCGCTTACCTGGCCGAGAAAGTGGTGTCTATAGTATTTAGGTTGGTGATCATTTGAAGATGGTAACGTTTGAGGTGCGTCTCCTGAATCGACCCAGTAGCCTCCGCCGTTGGGGAGGACGACTGAAGGGTAAGGACCGGGACCTTCGAGGACCCTTTCCAGCAACTCTCGGCTTCCTTCGAGCGTCCTCTCTCGCCTCTCTTCCGTCCGACAATTCTGTAAAAGAAACAAAATTAAATAGAACGAAAATAACCTCCAGTCTCCAAAATATGTTGACTACTGTAGTTAAGTGTTCTTTTAAGTAAAGGGATGATTGATTGGCTGGGGGAAATTTTAAGTAGCGGGCGCGAGTGTAGTAACAGCAACAATAAAACAGCCTAATATTAGCCACGTTTTTAAAAAGAAAACCAGAAGTTTTATTTATAAAACAGTGGGCTCTGGGCCAAAAACTCCAAGTAATCGTACTTTTTCCGGTTTTTTCGTCATGTCCACAGGTGTCTTGTGACGCCATGAAAAATTGAATGTTTTGTTCTAGTCATAGAAAACGGCAAGAAACAGAAAACTGGGGGAAAAGAGTAATAATTCTTAATATTAAGCTATGACCCAGATAAGACCACGCCTACATGTCGTGACCCCCTGTGGATTGCCTTGTTAACACAGAGGGGGTTGAAATGTGCACGGAAAGAAAAGAGGTGATTACGAACGAAAAGGAAAATGACGGTAAAAGTCGAAGATAACTTGTCATTTAATGCTATTTTTTTACGTGTTCGGACACGATTCTTCACATTCTTTCGGCTCATTCGATTAAGTTAATAAGGTTGTTATAAAGGGGGAAAAGGTTTTTGACCTTCTTCGTTATTTTCACTATTTCTTTCGATGGGAACACAAATAATACCTCCCAGGCAGGCCCATTTTTGAGGGCTTAGGAGTGTTTTGAGCGATTTTATGCATAAACGAACAAGTTTAACTACCAATTTCGAGTCGATATGACTGTCTTGGTAGGTATAGGTAGTCGACATAAAATGACCATCGCAAAATCGTTTTTACTCGCCAAAAGTAGTATATAAGCTCTAGGAGTGATGACTTCCATATTTTATTAGCTTTTTCTTGTGAATTAGAAATCGACAATTGGAAATCGATAGTTAAACCTTTAATGTATATTATTACCCTAATTTGATTTGATATTGGGAAATTTTTCCATCACTATGGTAAGTTTAATGACAAGTTGAATGACTAGAAAATAACACTTGAAAATTTAGTGCGAAAAAAAAAGTCCTGGATGTAACTTGTGCTTTCACTTCCTCATCTGCGGTCTGCAGGGAAAGTCAACCGAAGGAAGAAAATGTCGCCGACCAAAGGCGTCATTTTACGAGTGCACTTATCTCTTATTAGATTTCTAAAAATTATATTCGTACCGTCCCAAAAAAAATGACAAGGCAAAAGGGAAGTGGTGGACAATGAGAAAAAATTGCGTGGAAAAAGAAACGACATGTGCTGAAAACAGGTGGATAATTTGCGACCCAGATGTCCCCGTCTGAGCGTAATAAAATGAACTTAAAAAAAAAGAAGCGTAATACTTTTGTGATGAGCTACGTTTATTATGATGTAGGAGGTCATAAAAAGTGAAATCTGAACATTTTTGCCCCATTTTAGCAACTTTTAGGTATCTTCAGCTTTTGTACTTTCTGCACAATAGATTGAAAAACAGACGACGGATCGATCATCGGATAAGCAGATACGTAGAAAACTGGGTCGTTCGCAGGAAATTGAATGCTTGGCGATAGAATTTAATTGCATATCGAGAGGGAGTAAAGATCCGGCAGCTAAATCTGCGCTTGACACACATCTGGCCCCCTTTTTTTACTTTGTTGCGACTCGATGTTAACTTCGGAAAAGATTGATGGCTCTAAATGGGTTCTTTTATTATGATATGCGATGATTCTTAAAAATGCGTTTTCAGACATTAATTTCATTTCAAAGCCTCGCTTTTTCGAAAATAAATTACTCGGCCTATATCTGGAGACTTATTGCGAAATAAATTGTATTCTGTGTGGGAATTCAAATAAGGGAGTTTCCGACCTTGATACTTAAAGGAGGGTTGTATTCACGAATTAGGTCTAACTCGACCCCTCCGGAATACATTAAGCTTTACGAAACAATTGAGTTAAGGATAAAAAAGTTTCGCTCGTTTAAATTGTGCCAAAATAATGAGAAGGACGCAATTAAGTTTCGGAATCAGATAAGTGATAATCTGAGAATCCAGTCCTACCGCATTCCCGTCCGTTCGAAATAAAAGCGATTTCTTTCTCGATTTTAGAAGAGTCGAAAAGCAATTTTTAAAATGTTATTGAGCGCAAACTCCTACGCGAAATTCAAGGACTTAAACCGGTCTAGGTAATCGAATGAAAAAGAAGAAAGAAACTCCGGAGTTGCTTTTTCGAATGAACTGATAGAATAGCAATCAAAGGCTCGCTCGCAACTCTTCCTCACGTGAAGGAGCCGAGAGGTCACGCATTCAACCCTCAGCTATCTCGTTTTCGGGTTAAAAGCAAATCAGAGACCAAACTTCTCGTTTACTTCCTAAAGTTTCTTTTCCTAAGCTCGAAATCATGAAAATTGAACGAAACCGATTGAGCGTCATATAGAATATCAAAAGTAGCAACCCCTACGTAAACTGGTTCTACCTGTTCATAGGACTAGAAATTTTTTTGAATATTGAGAAACTCCAAGCAAAAAAAACTACGTATAAAAGAACCCTTTTGTTGATACGTAAAAGCTTTGAATATTCGTTATCTGCTTTCATATCCGAAAAAAAGGTTACCCATTTATCTTTTGTTTTATTTAAAAGAAGAAAAGGACATGAAAAGTAGGCTTTATTTAAATCTGGATCTTTTTGAAGTGAATACAAATGAGTAGCGAGTTATTAACAGGCGGGCCCCGTTTAAGCGTTCGTTTTGCACTGAGAACTAGTTGAGAACCTTTTAGCGTTGTTGAAATTTACACGAGGGCGACTTTACGCGTGGCGGGGAAGTCGGGGACACAACTGCCGAACGAAATTAACTCATTTAACTTTCAAATGACCTACTTCCTATTGTTAAAAATACAAGAAAGACATTAAAAACGAGTTAAATACGTAATTTATGCTCGGTTTCACCTTTTTTTCACCAGGAAAATACAGGGAAATCGCTGGAATAATAAAATTGGAAAGAAGTAGGAACATAGCTTGTAAACGTCAAGATGATGAGACGGAGAAAAAAAAATCATAGCTTTGAGGAGATTTAATTTAATGAGGAATGACGAGAAAGAGGGGAAGGAAAAAAATGAATGACTAGCTTCAGTTTCGTAATTCCTTAGTATTCGAAGGAAAAGGAAAATTCTGGACGCTAGGGAGATAAGAACGGTACACAGTAGCCACTTTGGTGCCACATTTAGACAGTAGTGCCACATTTACAGCACTGTAGCTTTGGTGCACCCTTTACCCCAATTTGGTGTCAATTAACCCTACTTTGGTGTCCCCTTTACCCTACTTTGGTGCCCCCTTTCCCCTACTTTGGTGCCCCCTTTCCCCTACTTTGGTGCCCCCTTTACCCTACTTTGGTGCCCCCTTTACCCTACTTTGGTGCCCCCTTTACCCTACTATGGTGCCCCCTTTACCCTACTTTGGTGCCCCCTTTACCCTAATTTGGTGCCCCCTTTACCCTACTTTGGTGCCCCGTTTCCCCTACTTTGGTGCCCCCTTTCCCCTACTTTGGTGCCCCCTTTCCCCTACTTTGGTGCCCCCTTTACCCTAATTTGGTGCCCCCTTTACCCTACTTTGGTGCCCCCTTTCCCCTACTTTGGTGCCCCCTTTCCCCTACTTTGGTGCCCCCTTTCCCCTACTTTGGTGCCCCCTTTACCCAAGTTTGGTGCCCACTTTACCCTATTACGGTGCCCCCTTTACCCTACTTTGGTTCCCCCTTTACCCTACTTTGGTGCCCCCTTTACACTAATTTGGTGCCCCCTTTACCCTACTTTGGAGCCCAATTCACCCTACTTTGGTGCCCCCTTTACCCAACTTTGGTGCCCCCCTTTACCCTACTTTGGAGCCCCCTTTACCCTACTATGGTGCCCCCTTTACCCTACTTTGGTTCCCCCTTTACCCTACTTTGGTGCCCCCTTTACACTAATTTGGTGCCCCCTTTACCCTACTTTGGAGCCCAATTCACCCTACTTTGGTGCCCCCTTTACCCAACTTTGGTGCCCCCCTTTACCCTACTTTGGAGCCCCCTTTACCCTACTATGGTGCCCCCTTTACCCTACTTTGGTTCCCCCTTTACCCTACTTTGGTGCTCCCTTTACCCTAATTTGGTGCCCCCTTTACCCTACTTTGGTGCCCCCTTCACCCTACATCAATCAATAATAATTAATGATCATGTTTAGGCCTAATTTATCGAAAAAATAGGCTTATTTCACCGACTTCAATTAATTCTGAGCTAAGGCTTTTATCAGCACAAAATAATATCTTCAACAAGTTTGAGGACTAATTATTTTTTGTGCCTCTTTTTCATTATGTTGGCCCCACTAATTTATGAATTAACTATGGACAGCTAATTTTTTAAGCCTAAGCTCAGTAATGCTAGGCTTGAAATATAAGATTTTTCACTTATATCGTCCATTATGTCTATAATTAGTTGTGAAGTAACTTCAAGATTCCGCGAGCTTTCCCTTGCATTTGAAGAACGACAGTCGTTTGACCGGTTTCTTAATTAAAATCCCATGCTTTTTCTCTATTATTTTCTCTCTTTAGTACTCGTCAATTTTTCATTAACAAAAAGTGCAGAAACAAAGGTGGTAAAAAAAATCGGTGACCTACAATTAGCATCGATCGTTTCTTCTCCAATTTTGTTGATTATGCCGGCCCCGTTCGTGAAGAAAGGCTATCCGAGAAAGGGTTTTCTACGAAAAATTAACTCTGGAGCCAAGACGCAAATAAACATTGATTAAAGGGAGAAGGAAATGAGCGGAGCCCTTAAATAGAATCGACATCAATGAAGAAAACGCATTTTAGTCGCGAGAAACGAAAAGGTCACCGAACGTCCAAAAATTTGTCTTATTTCATTTTTTAATGAATAAAAATTTTTTTTCTTCGGAATTCCAGTACAGAACGAAATCCGTTAACCTCCTTCTTTCTCCGTTCTCTCCTCATCCGTAGTCTTAGCACAAGCTGCTTTCATTCCGCATACTTTCACGTAAACCATTTTTTTTTTCTTTGTCAACCATTTTTTTTGTTAACACCAAGGGAATGTTATAAAAAAAATCAATTGTAAATTTGAGGATCGAGCTAGGCTAGGCAATTGGGGTACGTTTTTATGTATAAACAATGTTCCTTTGAAGTGATTATTAAGGGTTTGAGGATTTAATGAAACTTTAATTAGGACCCTCAAAACTTCAACAAAAACAACATTTTCAGTGTTTTCTGATAAAAAAGAGGTTTTTAAAATAAATTTTTTCGCTAAAATTTCTTGTAAAAAAAAACGGTTTGGGTTGTGAAAAAACAAAAATATTGTTTTAACTTCTTTTTTCCTTCGACTGCAAAAGTGAATATTAAAAATACAAGGTAGGGAGATAGAAAAGGTCCAATTTTGCGATAAGCGACCGTTCCGCGAAACGTGACTTCTGATCGAGTCTAGGTGGGGTTTATGCACGGTAAAAATACTGTCTTTTATATAAAATAAATTGTACGATTGTTATACACTGCTCGGTTCGAAGGGGGAGATGCCGTGATGCGAGCAAAACGTGCCGAGACCTTTTAAGAAAACTTTCACTCGGGACCCGAAGGCCGATTTTGTCAGCCAATATAAACTATTTCAAACGTTTATTTTTCGTTACAAACAAAAACTTAAGTGTATTCTTTAATCGATCATATTAAAAATACAATCCAAAAGATTCCCACGTTGAAAATTTTCAAGTCAATCATGCAGATCTGGGTGATTTCCAATGATTTCTTTGTGGGACAGTTTTGGGTCAAAAATGGCCTTCAAGCCAGAACAATCAGAGGTAACCTTTGATACTTTTATGACCTAAACTTCAATCTTTTAAAGAAAAAAAAATTCGCGTGATCTTTCGAATAAAAACATAATTTTTATACCTTTTATGATGTTCTTTACCGTTACTCAATTAAAAGTTAACAACTTCCAATAATTCACCGAGTATAATCGTTTTTTCCTTTCTTAGCATTTTCGCTTCCAACGTTTACCTTTCAGGAAACCTTGATTTCGCCTCTTTAATCAAACTGACCTAAGTTAACAAACAATTCAAGGACGAAAATGCACTAATATTTGCAAAAAAAAACCGGCAAACAATTTTTTCTTTAAAAAAAATTTAACGGAAAAAACGCTTTGGGAATTTTTACCGTCTCGAGTTTTTATCTCGGGGATGGAGTTTAGAAACGATCTCGTGCCTTAAGAAGCTTACTTCTTACAAGGGGGGGGGGTGAAAAAAATTCAAACGGTAAGTACTTAAGTAAATTGTTGCTTATAATAAATAATTTTTTAAAATGAAAAATTGCAAGAAAAACGTGAAAATAAGACGGAAATAGGTTATCTGTAGGGCCCCTACTGTTTAGCTCTGGATCAATCAAAGAACTTACGGTTTTTTCCCGTTTATCACCGCAACTAACCTGCAAAAAAAAGAGAAAACATAAGTGAAAAATAGGACAAGCTGTGGCATTTTTTTAAAACTTAATGACAAGTGGTTTGCACATCTCACAGTTTTTAATGTGGATTTTGTTGTTTTTAAACAATTTCATTCACCCTGGAATCAGACATTTTCAATTAAATGAAATATGACGAATTTCAGGAGAAAAGGAACAGTTTACCCTGATGTAAAAATTTTAATTACTTTTATTTTAAAAGGTAAAATATAGATTTCTATATGTATGTAAAAGGGTAGTTTCTCTGTAAAGATAAAAGATAAAACCTGCTTTTAATAATAATGAATTTCCTTTTTGCGTGTGTGCACATCTGGAGATTTAATAAGAAAAAGGGGCGCAGTATGAGACTAATATATTATTCGGAAAAATTAATCCTCGGCAAAAGTGTAAAATGCGAGATCGTTCCCTCGACTGGTCCTGACCTTGCCTCCCGGAGGCTTTTAAGCCCGAATAAAACACCCCCGACTTCCTACCTTGGAAGACAAAAGGTAAGCAAACAAAAGGTTTCTCAACCCCTAAAATTCAATGCTCGCCGTTTCAACAAAGAACTGGAACATTTCCAAACGCAATTTCTTTTTCTAGGGTTCAAATTAGGTCTGTGAAATTTATGGTTTGAGAATAGAATAACGAAATGGCCTTCCTACGCTGGTCAGGACGTTTTCAATACAATTATGAAATGCATTCATTCTAAAGGTCTAGTATGGTCTGGCATAGCTATGTAGGAGGAACCTCCAAAAATGGAGTTATCAAAAATTAGGTTTCTTTCATTGTTACCCTAAGATACTTCCATCTATTCGTAACTTGGGTAGTTGTGACCCACACGACCCTTGACCCGCCAAAATAACAGACTTGAAAGTTGAAGAAAACTTCGTTTTTTCTCGTTGAGAAATCTAGCCCAACCCTTTGAGTCCTATTGTCTACGTGAATAGGAATGTTTTAATTCATTCATGTTTGAGGTCGGCTTTTTTTTCGAAGGGGGAAACGCATGAGGGCGTATTTCCGTCCGTTTTTGTTGGCATGAGAAAAAGGCATCAGGTCGAGACCGTGAGTTTCCTGCCTATCTCACCCACCTGCCCTTCCTTCTCGTCTCTCATGTGGATATGCGGAGATTACCTTCCGATTCCGTACATTCGGAGAAAAACTAGACGAGAAAATAAAGAGACAAGGGAAAAAGGAGAAATACAACAAAGTGCAAAAAGTGCGACTTTCGATTCTTTTACATCGACCATTTTTGAGTGATCCAATAATCTAAGCGAGACATCAAGTTTAAAAAAGCTATCCAAAGGTATAAGTAACAGTACAATTCGTCAAAAACTATGAAAGTTCAGTTGGGAAATTGTGCCACAATAAGCACTGGAATTGTCGCCTTGTTTGGATTGAGAGGAAGCGGATTAATCGCTATTAGTGAAATTGATTGAATATCAGGCTACCCAAAACCAAAATTGGAACGTTATTTGACATTCTCGTATTTGAACTTCAAACTAGGGCATTTTTATAAATTATTCGAATGGATTTTATAGATCGAACAAGTCCTTGAACTAATCGACGTTTTGCTCTTAAATATTGAACTTTTTAGTTTAGAGTAAAATCTGGAAGATAAAAAGGGATAATAAAATGAGTCATCAAGCCTTGAACCTTACGGGAAGATGTCAGACTTCGTTTTATGTCTTCCCCTCCTCCACTTTTACCATCACACCTACACTTTGACTCAGAATGAGTCAGATAAAACAAAGAAGCCAACCGAAAAATAATAAAATTGGACACAATTTGAAGATTTGTGACCTTCAAATTTTTTTATAAAAGAAATTCCAGGCACCTCATTAAAAAGTACGCAAGAAATGACTCGACGCCATTCGGTAATGCATTTCGTATTATATCCGGGACTAATGTGCGCGGTTATCACTTCTTTTCTTCACACAACGAAATCTAATTTTTATAACATACTTAAGACAGATGGCGTCGTGAATGGGAAAGAAAGATCCCTGGGAAAAGCCTCGACCTTTTTCTTCGTTGTGGGAACACCGAATGTTTAGGTCAAACTTGAAAATAATATTTTTTTAATATTCAAAAATTCGATAAAGAAGTTAATTAGTTATTCCTTTTTTAGTACTCGTTTACCTTGAATGTCTTCAGTTTAAAATAATGCAATTTTAAGTAAGAATTTGACAAAAATTGGTTGAGTGACATCCCCTTGTTTAGTCTTAAAAGGAATGCCTTGAAGTGTTGATGGTTTAGTTTCCCTATAAACCTTGATTATGAAACAAAATCGTTACGTTGTAACGGTTCAAAGGAATTTTTCTTTTCGACGTTCCCCTATTGTTTGATCAATAGGAAGGCCTTCGTGGGTCCCCAGTGTGGGCGATATCGTTTCGTGGGTGGAACTACAATTCTCTCCGCTAAGGAAACACCTGAGTGGGGAGAGGCTGTCAACGCCACAAAGTCGGGCGACGTTTTTAAAAGGAGGGGAAAAGAAATTTAACATTTAAAAAGAAAAGAGGCCATTCCGTGATCGTAAAGGGTGCAATATCTTGATAGCGGCTTCAAAGGGTTTAAATCTCCTCAGGGGTACTTACAAAAGTTTTTTTTTAACTGCAAGAAAAAGACCATTTCCGTTCCGTGCCGTTGATTTTGGTCCGGTACTTAAAAGCCCCGACCAGTTTGTTTTGTCACTTCCTGCCCGGATACAGGAGCAGTTTTGTGCACTCTTCAGTTTATTTTTATCTTCCAACTAAAGTGCAGCCACTCTGAAAACAGGCCGAAATTGCAGATTCGTGTTTAAGGATGATTTAAATCCAAATTTTGGATGAAACAGCCAAAAATGAAAATTTTGGGGTCAAAAAGTGAAGGTAGAATACACCAAAATTGACATCAGATTAGTGTTTTTCACCTATAAAATCGTCAAAAACCAGATTTTATATTAAAACAAAAATCAAAATTTCCGCCTCCACAAGTGAAGAAGGGTCCCCCCCTTTAGTGAGGTATAAAACATTATTTTTATATCAAAAATTAACTTCAGAATCGTGTTTTTCGCTCAGAAAAATCGTCAAAAACCAAATTTTATATAGGTGAGGTAAAAAAACTTCTCACCCCTTAACCGACCCGCGTTTTTTTAACTTCAAAAACCCAGATTTTGCATTAAAACCAAATTTTCGAATGAAGAAAGCGGCCAGCGCCATTCTTTTTATCTGTTGACTTTAATTCTTTTTAGGCCCGTTTCCGACCTTTTTTATAGAATAAATTCGGAATTTAAATCGCTTAAAATGACAATGGTTGTCACCGGAGCGGCAAATCTGATAAAAGGGATCACAGGCTGAATACGAAATGAAGCAGTCGGGCGACAAAAGAATAAAATATAAAAAAAATTTAAAATATTTTTTCAAAAAAAGGATTCAGGAAGGATGTTCTTTTTGAGTCAAGGTTTTCGGCGATTCAAGGAGCATCAAAATATGGGACATCCGATTAGAAAAGGTTCCCATCGCGTGAAATTAAGAGAATAATCGCCCATTCTAATCTTTCGGGGTTGATGGAAAGTTAATTAAACCGCAGATTTCTTTGTTGTTCTTCAAAAAAGAAGAAAACATTTAAAAAGGCAAATTAACAACGAATGTCTCTCATGACCCATGACCGTACCTTTCACCGGGAATAAAAGCCCATTTTCTCTATCATTGAGGAAAAATAGGCCTTTTAAAAAACCGTTGGTTGGCAATCCTAGAATATTCAAAAGGGAAAAAGCCTAAAATAAGACGTTAAGGGACCTTTCTGTCACCGCAGGCTATTCTTCGAAGCCGGCGTTTAACGGAAATAACAAAGTTTAGCGGAATAATCTCGCTGGAGAGATTGAATTAAGTTTAAACGCTTTGAAGTTTTTCGGGGCTTTCGATTACGAAAATTTCTTCCTGAATTCAATTGCCCGTGGAATGTTTAAACAATTCAAAAAGGCCGATCTGGGACCGTGGAAGGAATAAAAATCTAAGAATGAAAACGGTACATTGGACTTTCTCATCGTTTTAGCACCGAGTTGCATGAAAAACCTACTTTTTTGCTTATAAATATTTTAAAAGAAGCTTTTAACTCCATCGGCCTTCAACGGAAACTCTTGTTTTATTTATTGTTCATAAGAAGCGTTCAATATGAATACAAAAATTGGCTTCTTGTTCGAGGGAGGCAATAATCAGTGAATCTCATTCCCATTATAAGGTCCGGGTGGTTCCCCGCGTTTTTTTATAGGACGATATTTCACTTCGGAGGCGACCGGAGGGGAGAACGAGTTTTTACGAAGATGCACTACATGGCTCGTTATTCTCGTCAAGATTGTTCTATACATTTTTTATTTCTCGATTTCAACCTAGATATGGTTAATTTAGAAAAGCGGCCTAACTCTTAAAAACTGAGACAAAAAGGCGAAGACCTAAAAGACAATTCGAGGTTAACAAAATTAAGTAAAAACGCTAGGAAAAAATAAATGAACTAGTCCGTTGAGCAAGACCTTCGATTTCAAGGTTTCCGGGGTTTTTATTATGTGGCTGTGAAATTCCGAATAAGTAGAAAATCAAAATAAAAAAACTCAATAGATTTTTCTTTTGTTTTACCACATTTTCCCCAACGGAAAAAATCCTCGAGGTAGCCTCAGGAGCCAGTAAATTCCTGAATATCTTTTCCCTTCGCAAAGAATCTCACGAAAAGATTTTTTAATTGATCCTTAGGATATTCTGCGACTGTTTACAACTGATTCATATCCTTGTTATTCAGAGTCATCATGCGCTCCCTTAGGGCAGATTGGCTTGAAATTGGCACAGCTTTTTAATTTTGACAACGAAACTGAAAATTCCAAGTCGATTGGTAGAAAGGGAGCTGAGGAAATGCCTTATTGAGTAGAGCCTCCACTCATACTCAAAGAAGAGCTGCAGTGCTAAGCTATGTCGTAGAACCAATAGCTTAAGTCAAGTCCAGCCAGGGTGCAAGAAATTGTCAATTTGTCAAAGTCCAAAACATCATCTTCAATTCAGCCTCATAAGCCAAGGTAAAAAGTTTCCATAAATCCGCTAAACTGTTTGCCATGATATTAGAGACCTTTGGTCATCAAGAAGAAAATCGGATTTAACATTTCCAAAACAAGCGGTTTTAGTTTATTTTAGGAATCGAATTAATTACACTGTAATAAGGACGTAACACTTGATTTCCCTTAATGATCTCTCATGTTCCGAAGCGTTAATGAACTGCTCGACTCGAGTCTGTTGACATACTAAGGAAAGAGAAGGTAAAATTCGGGTTGTGATTAGAAATGAGATATTTGCATGACTGTAGAAAATAAGTATTACGTATTTAATCAGTTGTTCTCTACTTATTTCATTCTATCCGCCCATACAGGAGATAATCATACAGAACATGAGGACCTCCTTTCTCCAAGAAGGCTTTGGACTCGATGGTATTGCGGGGGCTGTAGAGAGGCTAAACCGTTTTCTCTACGCTCTGACGATTCGACCGGTTGCCAAGTGACAGAAGAACAACAGATAGAACGTTAAAACAGTGAAAAATGTAATTTTTTACGGGCTTTCTGATTGGAACGTTTGGACTTGTTACCTGTGCGAATCGCTATATGCATTTTAATTTTGATGGCTCTTATTTACATATATGGATTTTCTTATTGTTTATAAAATGCTCTAGTTTTTTTATATTGTCTGATTTAAAGGATTTTATAGGTAGATTTGAAGATTGATAAACTTAAATAGGTGACGACCACCTGTTAACGGGAGTAATGTACCTGCTGGTGCTGTATTTGGGGTTGCTGGATTTCCTGAGGGGATTTCCTCCACTTGAGGACTCCCATGACGGAGTTGACCCAACTTTCGTTATCCGAATCTCTCATCTACTGACGGCGAATCCGTTGAGGGACGGACGAAGTTGAGAACGACATTCGACGCGAACTTCACTCTCACAGAAACAGCGGGCGACTGGAGGATCCGTTGGAAATCGTCGGCCCCCCCCCCACCCACCCTCCCCTTCGCTACATCTACCATTACACCCAGGGGGGGAACCTATTCCCTCCCACTCGAGAGAACTCAAAATGCACGGAACCCCACCACGAGACCGTTTCGTTAAAGGTAACTATAGACAGGACCACAAGGTGAGCCTCTTATTACCATCTGTTTGATTTAAACAATATCAATGGAATACTTTTGCAATCCCATAAAAGAGAGAGACCCTGAGAAGCAGTCATTCATCAAAGAACTGATTTCATTATGCAAAGATCAAATATAAGAGCACCATCGAAATTATATGAAACGAGACAAACTCAAGAAGATTCCTTCTCGTCAAAAGTTAAAAAGGAGATGACTCGTCTAAAAAATGAAAATACGATTTTTCAGCTCCCTATCGAAAAACGCCACCAAATTTACAAAGTCTGAATCGTGTTTCTTACTCTAAAAACCGTTGGAAACCACATTTTGGGAAAAATCTAAAAATGAAACTTCTCAGCTCGAAAAATTGCTACAATAGTTTTGGACCCAAAATTTGATATTTTTAGATTTTGCCCAAAATGTGGTTTCCAACGTTTTTTAGGGTGAGAAACACCGGGGGTTTGTAAATTCGGCTAACAACTTAGCATGATATCTAATGGTAAATTCGACCAAAAAGTGGAATGAGCTAATAGTAAATTCCACCAAAAGATGAATCCGTGAAATAGTAAATTCGACCTAACAGAAGAGTCCCGAAAATAGTGAATTCGACCTTTACAAACCAACAAAATATGCACCTGTATCTAGTTTGGAATTCCAAAAAGTGATAGATAGTGATATGATGTACGTCATCGTACTTGAGTGGTAGATCGCGATATGTCCATTGGCTGGGGCAGACTGAGCCATTTCGGGTTTCGTCGGGGGTTCCTCAGGGCTCTAATCTTGGACTACTTTTATTCTCAATCTATGTTAATAGTATATGCGACATTCTTCAGCAAAGTAAAGGCCCACCGAACAGTTATGTCCCAAATTGAAGAAAAATGCTGTTTCAGGATCCTGAAGGAATTAGAAACTGTACTGATAATCATAATTTAAATTAAAGTTTGGAATGACGGTTGTTAAGATAAAGTTCGTGAGTTGGATGGAAATTAGAGGGATGAATCAGGAAGGGCCGAGTAAGTGCGGTGACGAGGTTTACTATCGTTAGATAATATCAAAATAGCAATTTGAGTCTTCGCGCTGCTACATTTCTTCTCGGGACTGTGTTTATGCTAATTGTAAGGGTTCTTGAACCTGTGAACGAGCGGAGAAGCGATTGCTATCAGAGTCCGCGGGTACGCCCGAACCTTTCTTTTTATAAATTAAAGAACAACAAAAATCACCGTGAAGCATGAAAGAATCACAACCGCAAGGACTCTGACCTCCGAAACCGAAGCAATCGAAATGAGACTTTTTTTTCCCTCCAGGGTTTATTTGTTTTCAAAATATGAAACTTGACCTTCCGTCAATATCAAACAACCGCGTACAAATTGTTCAATATAAATTACAATTTACAATTAGTTCGTTCTGAAATTCAATTGCGTGACTGGAGCACGGGTCAAGGGTACAAGCGAAAACAACGGTCATTATACGCTCTGGCAAAATAAATATTTTACCCTTATTTCTTTTTTAGTCTTCCATTGTCAAGGGGAATCCAGTTAAAAAAAGCCGTTTTATCTCATTTACTTCCATCCGCTACGAAATGAGGTAAGATTCGATTCGGACAACGGTACAGCCTTTAAAAACGTCCGAAAAAAGGTAAAAAGGGAGTTCCTGAAAACGATTTAAGCCGGATAATCGAGAGAAGAGGGAAAGGCACCAAAATAGGCTTCGCAATTTAAGGATAATGTGATGACCTAAAAGCAAATTTAATAATCAAGAAAAGTCAGAAAACCAAAAATAATTTTAAAATTGATACATGAGCCTAACAAGTAATCAAGAATCTTCGAGATCAAAAAGCGTTTCTAGAGCCAGTCATAGTCAGTCAGTCTGTCAGATAAGGTCGGATCTGTCGGCCAGGTAAGGTCGGATCTGTCGGTCAGGTAAGGACGGATCTGTCGGTCAGGTAAGTTCGGATCTATCGACCAGGTAAGGTCGGATTTGTCGGTCAGGTAAGGTCGGATCTGTCGGTCAGGCAAGGTCGGATCTGTCGGCCAGGTAAGTTCGGATCTATCGACCAGGTAAGGTCGGATCTGTCGGTCAGGTAAGGTCTGATCTGTCGGTCAGGCAAGGTCGGATCTGTCGGTCAGGTAAGTTCGGATCTATCGACCAGGTAAGGTCGGATTTGTCGGCCAGGTAAGGTCGGATCTGTCGGTCAGGTAAGGTCGGATCTGTCGGTCAGGTAAGTTCGGATCTATCGACCAGGTAAGGTCGGATTTGTCGGTCAGGTAAGGTCGGATCTGTCGGTCAGGCAAGGTCGGATCTGTCGGCCAGGTAAGTTCGGATCTATCGACCAGGTAAGGTCGGATCTGTCGGTCAGGCAAGGTCGGATCTGTCGGTCAGGCAAGGTCGGATCTGTCGGTCAGGTAAGGTCGGATCTGTCGGCCAGGTAAGGTCGGATCTGTCGGCCAGGTAAGGTCGGATCTGTCGGCCAGGTAAGGTCGGATCTGTCGACCAGGTAAGGTCGGATCTGTCGGTCAGGTAAGGTCGGATCTGTCGGCCAGGTAAGGTCGGATCTGTCGGCCAGGTAAGGTCGGATCTATCGGCCAGGTAAGGTCGGATCTATCGGCCAGCTAAGGTCGGATCTGTCGGTCAGGTAAGGTCGGATCTGTCGGTCAGGTATGGTCGGATGAATCTTCAATCTTATTTTCATCAAAAACGTCCGCCCCTGAAGTAGCTCTTTTTTTTCACTGAGGCTGATTTGGAAACCTTCACATTAGTATAAAAAATCGGACCACATCAGAGAAGAAAAAAAATAATTCCTCCACTAAGAACTTCATTAGGATGGAAGCTAAACCGTTAGAAATCAAAAGATAGTGATCGACTATTTAACTAATTTTGATCGCTCTATAGAGAGAAAATAAAGAATAATTATCCACGAATAAATAGAAAATACAATCCACATGTCCTTTTTGAAAAACTGTCTATTATTAGATAAAAACATTCCTGGGATGGGAATAAAATATTCTCAGCCGGCCATATGTTCGTAGATCGTCGAGATTTGCATTCTTAACCTTCTTCGTCGTTCTATGCTCGGAATACCGAAATAATAAAAATTCAATTTAAATAAAAGAATATTGAAATTGTTCAAATAAAAAAAACGATTTCGTTTATTTTTCTACGCTTTGGTCTTGAAAACGTAATAACAAAATTTTCTCATGAAACCTTCTTGGAGATAAAACAAGCAAAATGGTATTTCTTGGGAACAAAAATTCAGTCAAGAATAAGCCAGAGATGGGTGGTAACAAGTAAAGAAATAAGACATTTCCTTATCATATAAACGAAGAGCTATTTCAAATTTCAAGTTGATCAGTCTTATAGAAGCTGAGAAAACGTCAGTAATGTCTTATGGGCTATAAAGAATATGGGGAGAAATAATTAGCATACAAGGACCCTAGACTCAACCATGAGAAATTTATATCTGAACGTCAACTACTGCATCCATACCAAGGCCTTCCCCCGGAGTTGGGACCGGGCTTGGAAGTAAAAGTGCTTTTTGAGAGCTCACCCTCAAATCACCGGTATACATAAAGGCTAATGAGAGAAGGTATTGCATATAGTATACTACATTAGATTGTTTTCTGAAAGTTTCGTGTTTGATGTGTTTACCTCTTTAGCCATTTAACTAATTCAACTGGAAATAAAACGATTTTATGATCATTTTGCTCCCGGAGTTGCAAAGGGAGCCCACAAACTCCTTAACAATCATGGTTTCGGGAGTTTCCCTTACCCCCTCCTCAACTTTTTTGTTGTTCCATGAATTAATAATATTGTGGGGTCCGTCCGCCTGAAATGTACTGAACTCAAAGCCTCTTCGAATCGTCTGAGGCTAAAGTAGCAAGTTTCGACGTGAACTCGACTCATCCCAGGTCCGGAGAGGAGGGGGGGGGGACTCTAATTTAGCATAATGGAACCGTGGAAAACGCCTTTACAGAAGACCCTCGAGGGGTTTTACGCCGAAACAAACCTTGTAACAATAACGAGCTCCCCATCCCGAGCATATCCACGGACTTAATAGATTCAAAACTTTTATACAGAAAAAAACAGATTTCATAACTTCTTATGATGAAATCGTCTATTCATATGTTAAAAGGGAGAATCTAAAAAAAAATTTCTGATGTTTTGGTCCTTTTAAACCCCGTATCGGAAGGATGCTTCCCATTTCGAGTTAGCGAATCGAATCCGGACGGAACGGTGAGCAGAGGACATTTTTCACGATTGAGCGACACCCAACGGGAACGGCTTTAATTTTCGTTTTTTTACAAAAAATGGTCTTTATAATCGAATTTCGTTGGGAAGCGATTTAAAGAAGGCCGGTAAATATATGGTGGAAGAGCGTGTCGGAATCTCGGGACGTGAAATCGCTCATTCCCCTCTTTCCAGAGGACAAAAGAGACGCGGATTCGTATAGAACGCTATTTTCGAGCCCCCAAATGCCTTCCTTTTTTTAGACCCAACTATTTTCCCGTCAAAATTCGCGCTTTCACCATTTTTAGGTCACATATTGTTTTCTTACCTTGTTTTCACTATGATTTGTGTTTTTCATATTGACAATATCAAAATAGAACGGTTGAAAATCGAACGATCTTATCAAAGAACGCTTTTATTTGATACGATATTTTGTTTGCACGTGTGTTTAAAAGGATATTGGGCTAAACTCAGTCCCAAATGTTTATCGCTCCGATAAGAAGCCAAACATTATATGACTTTTTTTGGTGAGTCCTACGGGATGTGAAAAACAAGCCGACATATGGAGGATGTCGTCAGGCCCTGGACATCTGCGTTCTCTCCTACCAATTTACATACCTTTTCCTTTATTTTTAGAACAAAATAATCTCGACAAAGAACATTTTTTTCAATGAAAAAAGGTCTCCATAGCGGTTAGGATTGCGGGACTTGGAAGAAGGACGATCGGATCATTTAAGAATTCCGAGCAGAACGGCTGATCATTCACCATCTAGTCAACAACTCGTGATTCCTGTCAGCTCTATATTTCCCCTTCTTTATTTCTAATAATATAAAAGGATAAAAGGCGAGAAAAAAGGAGGATTTCGAGAGGTTTACGTGAAGAATCTAATCTCATTCTACACCACGTTGATCCTTAGAAAATATAAATCCTTACATTTTATTATAACTTTTTTCCTTTCTCTCATATCAGAAAGTCGACAAATCCTTGATTGGATCCAAAAACAGGAATTTCTTCTATTTTTTTTTAGCATTAAGAAGTTTTAAATTAATATTTTAACGATGCGGGAAAGTGCAATTACCGGAGGACATGGAGTGTGTCAGACACCTGGCACGGGCCAAGGTTAGAACTTCTTCAAACGCCTTTGTTTCAACGCTCGTTAATTACAAGCAGAATCATGCAATGTCTTTAGATAAGTAGGTATGTTATTAAATCTAATATATAATATTAGTAAGTTATAAAACACTTATTTCATGTCGTATTTGTTATGAAAAATGCTTTAAACCTTTGCTAATGATTCTATGAATTCTCCATTGCTGGGTTGCTAGCTCAGAAGGCATTTGAACCGGGTCTACCTAATTTACTGACCAGAGAAAAAACGTACTACCAAACAAACTACTCATGCGACCGGGCTGAAATTAGGCAGGGATGCTTATTTTAGTTGGTAGCACTGATCCTCGAAGGAATTGTTCAAATCGGCCTACCGGGGGCGGAGATCTCGAAAAATGATCACCACTGGAGACTTGGAGATTTGAGTAGACTTATTCCCTGTGACCACAGAATTATTTGCTTATTTTTAGCGAGGACGGAGCTATCAATCAAAATATGCATCCCTGCCAAATTTCAGCCCGGTCGCATCAGTAGTTTGTCAGATAGTACGTTTTTTCTCTGGTCAGTGAATTAGAAACGTCCATTTGAACCCCCTCGTCCGGTCCCAACTCCGGAGGTGGAGTCTGTGATTGAATCAGCAGATAATAGAGTGTAAATCTCTTAGTCATGTAACAGTCTATATTTTTATAATAATTTATAGAACTAGAAGGTAAATCTAGATTCCAGAAGCTTAAAACCAACCGCATAGTTTAATGATTTTAATCAATTGGACGGTTGATCCATATTTCGGAAACTTGGTTCTCAAAGACGTTTTGTCTTTTTCAAATATTTCGTTTCGAAAGAAAACCAGTTCTGGGCCGAACGCGCTTCGTAAAATTCTTTCAAGGAATGGAAAAGTCATCCATTTTATTAATTTCGTCTGTTTGTCCTAGTCAGAACCATCGCTGGTTTCATAGATCAAAGGATCAAAGGGAGCATTTTATTTAAGTGCTTTAATAAAACTCAAAACAGCTAAGGTTTTGACATTTATAGTTCATATAGATTAAAAATTCCAATTTTTTTCTATCTGAAGCTAAAAATAAAATAAATGAAAGGGAATTTAATATGAAAGAGAAAATTTTTTCAAGATTGAGGTTTTCTGCAAATTAACCACTCGATGGAAAAATAACAAGCACTGAGATCTAGTGGTGGCGTTGGAAAGCTTTTGAGTTCAAAGCTTGGTAACTAGAGAGCAGTAGAGTAGAGAGAGCGACCTAAAGACTGGAAATCTACAAAACCGACCCTGCTAGTTGAAATAAAAGCCGCTAGAGAGTGGGACAATTGAAGAAGCTCGTTGATGTAAGATATGAAAAATGTATCATTACCTGAGAAAAATAAGCTGGAAGGACGCATCTCTGGTCGTCTAGTCTGCTAGATTGAACTCTTTCAAGAAGCTCGAACAACTCCTGTGCACTCTGAAAAAAAAATTTTAAATTTAAAAAACCTATTATTTTTTTAATGAATTTTTAGCTTTGAAAGTCTCAGCTACAGCTAGCAAAATGAAATTGGAAGTAGAAAATGTGATGGATCCTGGACCACCCTTCAAAAAATTTTTTCGAAAATACCTCAGAAAATGTCCTCAAATATAGAATGAATACACCCTCTGCTTACCCCAACGCTGACAAGATAGCTAGGATAGAATTCAAATTGGATAAATCAAAGGTTCACTTGTTGGAAAATTCTGCCATTAAAAACTTGAAGTGAAGAAATTAATGAATATGAATGAGCAGACTTAACCCAAATATGCAAAAAAATAAAACTAGGTTCCATTGTACGTGCTTATATGATCGTTATTTCGCACGTGATAAGTCATAGATACTTAAATCACGTATTCTCATAATAGTAATTTTTTTTTACACTTTATAAATAATTCATAATGAAAAGCTTGTGTTTTTTCAGCTTTGGAATGACTTAAAAAAGTTCGATGAAACTTCGCAAATGATGGTTCGTGGTTTTAAAGATTCGTTAAAAACTTTGAAAGATCCTCCTCCCAGTTAAGGGTTCTTTCCGGTCTTTTCTTGCCGATTATCTGCCCACAATGGGACTTTTATAAACCGTTTTTTAACATTCGAATGGCACGACGGAAGTTATCGACACGGGGAGTATGTATTACCTTACTAGGCTAAACCGTTTGTTCAATGAGGCCACCGCAATCTTTTTTTATTTTGTAAAATTTGAGGTGATAACCATATTAAACTTTCACGCCTTCCCCCAAATTATGAAGTTCTCGATATTTAAGAAAAGGAGAACATAAGAAATTCGAAGTCGAAGGATTTTTAACCACATCCTTTCTACAAATTCCGAGTGAAAATCGAACCGGAAGGAAGCTTTTGTAAAAGATCACGACCGATGTACGAGTATCGTTCGAAAAAAAAGAAACTTTCCAATTCTAATTACCACCTCCATTGATAAAATAAAAATTCTGATCCTCGTGTCCAACAATTGAAATCTTCAAGAAAGGTTTTTTTCTTTTCTTCACGAGCGCATACTCGAGATGAAAGTGAGTCGTTAACTTTTATCCGACTTTATTTGGATATCTAGGATAAAAATGTTGCTTTCATGCCCCGATAAATAAAAAACGAAGTTGGAAAAAAGAATCTAGAAACGATTTTCACACGAGTTTATTATTGATGCAAGTTCTACACTTTTTAAGAAATTAAAGTCATTGGTGGATTTTTGTCAATTACCTCCCTATATGCCTAATTCATTAATAAATAACAACCTTAACCGCCATAGGTAAATGAATAATTAAAAGGGCCGGAGCTATAGGTTTTGGGCTTCTCTGTACCTTTCTATCTATCTTTACCTTTACACCTGGTGCTGGGGAGAGTTGAGGAGGGTAGGAGAAGTTGAGAGGGGGGAGGTGATGGGAGTGTGGGAAGGTGATGGAAGAGTGGGGGAGGTGATGGGAGAGTGGGGGAGGTGATGAGAGAGTGGAGGAGGTGATGGGAGAGTGGGGGAGGTGATGGGAGAGTGGGGGAGGTGATGGGAGAGTGGGGGAGGTGATGGGAGAGTGGGGGAGGTGATAGGAAAGTGGGGGATTTGTGAGAGAGAGGGGGGGAAGTGATAGAAGAGTAGGGGTGATGATGGGAGGGTAAGGGAGGTGATGAGAGATTGGGGGAAGTGATGGGACAGTGTAGGAGGTGATGAGAGATTGGGTTATGTAATGTATGACTAGGGTTGGTTTGGGGGGAAATCTGGGGAAGTGATGGGAGGGTGAGAGGTGGTAAGGGATGTGTGAGGAAGGGAGTATTTGGTGTTTGTGGAGAGGTCTGTAGAGCCCCGAATATTGGGACAGTTCGCATTATGACCTCCATCACACTACCTCCTTCATTGAGGCGTTCTTCTTCCAAATCTTGGTAAGGGGGAATCCGGAAAAAGTAATAAAATACCGAAATAAATACCTAAATACCGAAAAACCAGAAAGAAAAGCATCACCAAGCTCTTGGGTCAGGGTCAAGGACACTAGACATAGTATCCTTGTGTCAGGGTAGTAAATTTTAAGTTCAGGCGTTTATGCCCCTTGCTTACAAAAAGTTAAAATTTCGTTTTAGCTGCGAAATTGAGACAAAAATCGTCGAGACAATGGCCTTTAACCGTTCTTCTAATTGATATATAAATCTAGCGGGTTGTGCGAGCATTGAGACACAAGATTGTTATCAATACACGACATCCTTGCGTTTGGACTTTTTTTTTATATTTTTTGTCGTCCCCTCTTTCCGATCCTCATGCCCTAAGCCCACGGCGCATATTTCTTTATATCTTACTTTTTATACACACACAGGGACACCCTTATCTGACCGAAGTGGTAATTTGTTAACTACGCTCCCCCAACACCAACAACCAGACGGGAGATAAGTCCACAGGTGAGAATTTTATAGGGAGAAGTCGTTTTTTTTAGTTTAAAAACGTTGTGATAGACCCCTCCTTGTTTTCATACAAAAAAAGCCATTTTCCCACAGTTTTCCCCTCAAACGTTTCGATTTCGCATTATCGCCAGAATATTTTGATTTCAAAGGATATTTCTAGGCATCACTCTGTGGGCTTTTACTACCGATAAAATATTCCTATGACATTTTACAGGCTAAGTCCGCAAGCCTCTGTGAAATTCCAAAAGAAAAATAATTCATCCTATTTTTTTTATCTTCTACTTTATGCGTTAGTTGATCCCTCTTGTGTCGCCCCTCCTCGGTCCTTTATTTTCTACTTCGCCTCTCCTTAAATCCTTTCGTCATACTGCGTCCTATAAAGCCTGGGAATTACGTCGACATTAGTTTAGGGTTGATCTCTCAGCTATTCTCAAGGTTTCAGTTTGTCTCTTATTGGTAATGCTGCTTCATTTTTTAACATTTCTGTTTTGATTTTTTGAATACTCCTCTTTGTTTGAACCTATAATTTACGTTTTAAGCCAAATCTGAGCCTATGGGATGCATTTATATTAAAAACTTGGTAACAGTTTTAAAAGTGGAGGAGTGGCCTAAGGGAAAAAATCAATTAAAAGTTTCCGGAAACTCTTCTTCCAAATGAAAAAGAAGAAAATTAGTCTCTAAGTAATTAAAAAGAGATTAAGTGCGTTTTTTTAAAACATTTTGAATAGGAGAGGTTGTTCGCCTTCGCCCACGCGGACCAATCAGTTATCCGGAGCTCAATATTATCATATAATCATTTTGTTTGTGCTACCGGTCAGCTCGAATGTAATCGCTCGAAATAGACGAAGATAAAATTTCAAATAATCTCGATTGTTATTTGCACTTTTCGGCTGGAAAGAAGGCCTTCCCTAAACCAAAGAGAAGGTTAGGAGGTGAAAAATGAAATTTTCCTTATTAAAAACCTTCCGAAATCATCGAAAAACCGTCATTCTATTCAGTTTTGATGCAATGATCCACAGAAAAGGGTCCTCTGGGAATGAAAATAGTGAAAAAGTCGGTTTTTCGATAATTAAGAGGGAAAAAATGGAAAAAATATCGAAACTTGAATTTTTTACTTCTGAATAGTCCCCAAATTTTATGTGGGGTCATTTTTCACTTTGCTACAAAAAAGGATAGAATTACAGACGGTAATGGCGTTACTTTCACTTTTAAAATAAAAATTTCCTCCCATTTTCCTCCCCAGACGCGCATTTTAAAAAGGGTAAACAAGAAACTAAGGCAAACACCATTTTCCCACTCCATTCCAATACTTCAAACTATAAAGAACGGACATTTGTTATTATGAGGAGTAAAAGTGAACATTCTGAAAACTTAGTTGAGTTATGCCGGCGCTGAAAGGCCTGGGGGCGTAGAATTTGCGAGATGCCTTGTAAGAATTTTTTTCCCCTGGTGTTTTTTCTCTCTTCTTTCCAGACAACGTCGTTATGGCCGAACTTTTTTCAGGTATGTTGTATACAGGGTGTTACATTGACAAAATACAGTTTAAAACTTACTTTGTAGGCGGACAAAAAGGGCAAGTTTTCCGATAAAATCCATAATCCCAAAGGATTTTTTCGAACCTCATTTATAACAAAAGATAATACCACATCCAACGTTTATTGGTAATTAAGAGTGCCTTTCTCCCAAGAGGACATGATGACCATAATTTAAAAGAAGAAAAAACTCGCTCATTTTTATGGGTCTAGCGGGACCCCGGACTTGTTTAGGCCCTGGATTATTGTATTAAAAGAATCTTTAATTTTTTCAGATTTAAAATATGGTTTTCTGATAACGGATTGTGTCTCTTTCGACTGAACCAAATTTTATGGGTTTTTGGTTGAAATGTCTTTTGTAGGGCGTCGATTTTTGGACCCTGGGGGCGTGTAAATACCATTATCACGAATTATACGTGCCGGAATGCGTAGAAAGAATTGATTTCTTTCAAAGCATTTTCCCTCCGGGGAACCAAATTATAACTCTTTCCCTAGAACCTTTTTTCCTATCAAATCCGTGACTTTAATTTTAAAAAAGGCTTAGGGTGGAAAAAAAATTTTGGCGGAGGAATCTTCGACTTCTTTTATAGCTGACCGGGTTATACGAGCTATGGGGATTCTGGCAGAAAACCAGAAAACGTCGTTTTTTTTACAGCCTTGTCAGCGTTCGACTTGAGAATATCTGCCAACTTTTAGATTGGAAATAATAAAAAAAAAAATTGTTTTATCGTTTTATTGGTACAGACCTTACACTTGTCTTGCCCGGTGTCTGGCGGCGTTTGATTGTACGCTTCTCCCTCTGCGACTTTCCTCCCGCCTCGCCGCTTCGCCCTGGAAAAAAAATTTAAATTTTAGATCCGGATAAAAGATGAGAAAAATTGGTCTTGAACGATCATAGTAGATTTGCATGTCAAAGATAATCGCCGTGCGATATGCATCCTCAAAGGCCATCGGTGACTTTCTACAATAAAAACGTTCATGCGCGCAGTAAATAAAAATAAATTAAACAAATAAAGAAGTTAAATGAGGAAGAAAAAAAAGAGCTTGAAGAAACTCCGCAGTTGTCTTTGATTGAGATTTATAGCAACCTGAAGGTAATCGCAATTAGATGATAATAAATTACACTTCATTTAAAATATACCTATTGTTAATGCGTTTTCGGAACGTTTTATTATTGTTTAAAATATAAATCCATGAATTTAACTCTTCAGTATGTACTCCGGTCAATAAAAGCCCGAAAAGACCAAATAAAAGAAGAAGAAGAAGAAGAAAAAAAAAAAAAAAAAAAAAGAAGATATTTTGTTTTTCTACGGAAATTGCCGTGCACTTTCGCGTCAGGAGCATTTTTAAGGTGATTTTTTTCGTTTTTTCGCCAATATCTCGGAAACCGTAGGTCGTAGGCGAAATAATTTTTTGTACAAAATTGAAGATTTTTGAATTTCCTACACTTTTGAGCTAATATAATTTTTTGTAGGACCAAACGTATCTGAGCTACGAGGTGGGAAAAAAACGGGGTTTTCTATTTTGACCTCTGAAGGAGGGAAGACGTCGTCTAATCAAAACAGTGTACTTAATAAAAGTTGTAGAGAATTTCATTACCTTTTGAAAACATTTTTCAAAAAGCGGAGTTTTTAAAGAAATAAAATAGGACTTTGAGGGAACCAATTTTTGAGTGGAATTTCAAAATTTTAGGACGTGGAAGACAATGTTTTATCGTCAATTTTGGCCCAATTCTTCTTTCTTCTCAGTGATGAGTCAAAGATTTCCTCAAAAATGTCTTAGTCGTGAATAAAGGGTCAAAATTCCACTTGTTTGGCACTTCGATGTAGTTGGCTTCACCAGGGCTGGCGAAACTCTGCCACGCTATCCAAAAACTCCCCAATTTCCAGAATGACCGAATGTCAACATAAAGCCCACTTAAAATGTCAAAACAAAAGCTCAAAAAATCGAGCAAAGGATTTTAGAAATAATGATTTCATAATGCTCAAAATTACAAAAGATTTTTTTCTTTTAAGGGCGTGTCATTAAAATTTAAGAAAAGTCACGATAAAGGATTTCGAACGTAAGCACGGAGGGGGTTTTAAGAACGGCGGTGATATTTTCGTGTTTCAATGAAGGATTTTAAATGAGAAACCTTGCGGGGGTTAGGCAAAAAAAGTAAGAAAAATTGAATCTCAATACGGGCCCTTTGTCCTCAAACCTTTTTTATTTTTTTCCTCACCGAGCCTTTCTATTCAAAAAGTCGGATAAGAAGTCAATAAAGTGTAAATATTGAAAGGGAGTGGGTTCAAATTGACTTCACTGACAAATAAATCCAAATGCGGGTGAGAATATCGCTGAAAAGAGCAAACTCGAATTCGAAGAGAATTTTTTTGGCAACTTCAGTTATCTGGACAGAAGAGTTCTTTCTATTAATTTCAAGATGCCTTCAAAAACCTCACTATGTTTTATAGTTTTGAATAAATATACGGCTCATGTTGATTGGAAAGGTTAAAATGTACATGGAGGGCGGGGGTTTGAAATACGCTTCGTTTATGTCTCGAGTTCTCCGACTTATTTACTTGCCGAGAGTAAGGCACAAAGGGGACTTTGAGAAATGACTTTAACTCAACTAACTTAGCGAACAAGAGGATGATCCTCTTCCCCGCCGAACGAACCCGGCCCACCCTGGCTAACACACCATCATTTTCATTCTAGACTCATTCCCTCTATTCAGCTCAACGGTTGTCATCTTAACAACCTCTCTAAATCAAAAGGATTGTAAACTTTCAATATATCTTATATTTTTATAAAGACTGAAAGCGGATTTTTTTTTCTGTCAACAAAATTAACTTCAAAAATCGAAGTAAAAGTCCCTAATTTAATAATAAGCCATTAAACGAATCAAAACATTCCTTACCTCCACTTTCTTTTCTGTTTTTAAAACTTGGGAGTCACTTAAAAGCCAAGTTTGCGCCTGGATATCCCAAGAGATACTAAACTTACGATGACGAGTCGATTTGTACTCACATTTTTTGTCTCGTTAATGTGAGTAAAATATAAAATTAGAGTGTTAAAACGTTTTGTGAATTAGTCCTTGGCTCGTTGGGATGGAAATGAAAAACAATGGCGTGAAATTCGATCACCATCGCAAATCGAAATAAAACCACCTACATGATGACTTTCACTGAATTAAAATAAAGTTATTAGATCAAGAGCGAAACGCTTCTTATAATTTTCGGTTTGAGAGGCCAAGAGGAGTTTCCATTAGAAATTTCTTAACGATAACACGCGATCAATTACACGGCTACACTGGGCCAAGGATTTACGAAGGTGCCTTCCAGAAATTCTAATAGCGAATAATGGGAATTAGTGCTTTTGTCCGAATAGGTACGTCCCAGGGGTTATCGGTGATCATAGCTTATGTTTAACTTGTATTTTATTGATCGTGTTGGTTCGCTCTAATAGTCAATTAATAAACAAAACTCAGCTAACTTCGTCATAACTCAAATTGTGTGCCTTCGAACACTAGAGCGACTAACCAAGCTTTTCCACAGGGGCGGACTGGCCCGGATGGTGTAAACTAAATTTTCCTAAATAGGTAATTTTATAGGGAAATTTTTCGTCAAAAACGCAAAAATTAACATTTCTTTAAAAAGCAAATTTTCCATCCAAAAACTAAAAGCGTTTTGCTTTTTAAAACCCCATAATTGACGTAAAAATTAGTTGGGCTAAATAAAAGCTAAATTTTAAAACCAAAGTTTCCTTCAAAATCCAGGACCTTCGCCTTTTGAACCCAAACCTTTCACTGCTACTAGGTCTCTATGATTCTAGGTATCACCTATCTGCTACTAGGTCAATGATTAGGGATGGTAAGGAAGAAAAATGAATTTGTTCTGTAGAACAGCGGATCAGGAAAACCCCTACCTTTCTGTCAAAAAAGTGTCAATGCCGTTCATATTTTATAATAAATTGTCACCACCACAAGAAGAGAAAATATAAAAACAATTTTTTCAAAGAAAAGCTTTCTATGATTCACGAAAAATTCCAAACTCTAATGACAGTAATAGTTTTTAATCCGACTCTTGTTCAAGGTTGAATATTTATACATGAGATCTATAGAAATGGTAATTTTCGAGGCGGGGACGCCTTCGGGATCGCATCGAGGCTCCGTCGGTGAAGGCAACCTCGATTACCCCATTTTTTGAAAACCTAAACAATTCTTTCAATCGATTTAAAAGAATTATTTAAAACTTTAAAATCCCCTTGGGATAAAATGATGCAACCTAGTAGGAATCTCGACTGAATTCCGAACTTTTTTCTTTTTTCATAAGGCTCAAACCTGATGGGATAATAAGATGAATTATATGTTAAAAAAAGGGGTACCAACAATGTTGATTTATAGTCATAGAAGGAAATCAAGTGGCCCAGTACACGAAACTCCAATCAAGAATCGCTGTAAGCGACCTTTCAAGGGCACAGTAAAATAAGTGCATTTTTTTCGCCTTTTTTTGACTGGCCTCCTAGATGGACGACCGCCTTTTCTTATCATTGCAACCCCATTAAACGTAACGGAAAACTAACTCCGGTAAAATAATTTAAATAAAAGATAGTCTTGTTTAATTGAATAGTAACGACCTGTAGTTGGATCTCGTTTGGCCTTTTGACCGAATTAAATAAAAGGGAATGCTTTCAAACGGACTCGCCCGCAAAATGAATCGACAAATTTTCGTGTCATCAAGCAAACCAAGGGACCCAAATCCAAAGGGTCACTCTAGGGTCACTAGGGTCTAGGGTCACTCTAGAGCACCCTGTTCGCCGGATCCAAAAGTTATCGATGCCAATCGATTCCTTGCTAAAATCCAAGGAGGGTTTACTTGGGTACTTTTTTTTGTCCGGCCAAAAGTCTTGCAGATAATCGACTGGCACACTCTGTACATTCTTCCTCAGGGGAGACAACATAGACACATTTGGTGGGTGGTTGATCCCCCCCCCCATGGCAAGGAATGGGGGACAAAAGGTTATATCCGAACATCCACCACTCTATCTATGCAGAGGCCTTCTCCCAGGCTTGGGAGTTTCAGCGTATTAAACACATAGATGGGGTCCATGACTAATTCGTTAGGAAGGGAGATATGGGTACTTGCGGAGGCTTTCGCCATATTGCCATACTCACAGAGGCCAACCCTAATAATGAGAGACCCTGCCCTGAGAGGACCCATTATCTTTCATCAATGTAGTGAAATAGGACAAAATGAGTTTTATAGGCTAATCGATAGGTAGGAATACCATCCACCTTGATGTTAGACAGGGTGGAAGTTTGACGTCACTCGGATCGCTCCAGCGAGCCAGACAAGTTTTACCGGCCCAAAAAGCAAAGGGGGGCTTAACCTATGGAATCTTCTATTATCCATGGTCAAAAATAAACCTCAAAGTTGACATTTATTTAGTACAAATAAATAATTTTTAAATCGTAAAATTAATTAAAACAAAAATTGTTATCTAGATTATGAAAATATGCCCTTCTCATGAGAATATCTCCTATTGTACGTATCTAATGGCTAAAATGGCTGAAATAAATCACTGAAGTTGACAAGACTGATAAGTGATATAATCTGCCAAAATATTTCATGCTTTTAGAATATTTATTTTTCAATTTTCTAGAGTGTGGATGAGGGAGGGAAAAAAAGGAAAAGTTGTCCGACCCCAACGAAGAGGTTCTCATTTTTATTTTAGAGCCGAGGAATCTATATCCGATCGGGGAGGATTTGACCCCTTTGGGCCCTTTCCGCCCTTTTTCTCCCCCATTCCCACACCGGGCAAAGATGCGAGAATACGTGGAAGCTTTAATTCAACAAAATGGGAGGACTTTTTAAGACAGTTTCCCCAAAGGGATTTAAATCAAAATGATTTATAGGAGCCCCACCTCCTAACCCGTCTTTTCTCTTAGCCCGCACATCTTTTACTCCTCATGGGAAATGCACGTCCGCTAACCTAAACAGCAAAACTTGAAGCACAATTAAAAATGTTTTCATTCAATTTCTTAAATAAACTCACACGGGTTTTTATAGGGAGGGAAAGATTAAGTAGGATCGGATATCGTAATAATTTTTCTCACGATCGTAATTTCTCCCCCACCCTCACTTTAATTCCCATAAGGGCTCAATCTCATCACGTTCAACATCCACGTGTTAGAACTGACGTCAAACTCCACCCTTCAAAAGGAACAGTTAATTACTTTTTTTTCTCTTTGTTAATCGTTTAGGGAAAGAATCGGGAGGAAATAAGAAAAAATGGAAATAATTCAAACTTATCTTGTCAGAAAGGATCAAAATCTGGCTGGAAAGGGTTAAAAATCTGGCCGAAGCCCGAAAAGAGTCGTATCATGTCGGAAAGGGTCCAAATCTGGCTGAAAGGGTCACAAAATCTTGTTGAAAAAGGTATTTTCTTGTCAGGTTTCGATTGGCTAAAATGGTCTGCTTTTATCGAAAAAGATTCCAAATCTGTCTGAAAAGGTTCTTATCTTGTCATAAATGGTAAGAATTTGGCTGAAAAAGGTCTAATCTTGTTAAAAAGGGTCAAAATTCTGGCCGAAGCCCGAAAAGAGTATTATTTTGTCAGAAAGGGTCCAAATCTGGCTGAAGATGACAAAATCTTGCTGAAAAGGGTGTTTTCTTGTCAAAAAGGGACAAAATCTGGCTGAAAAGGGTCTGTTATCGTCAAAAAGGGTTAAATCTGGCTGATTATAGTCTTATCTTGTCACACAGGGTACAAATCCGGATGAAAATGACAAAATCTTGCGGAAAAGGGTATTTTCTTGTCAAAAAGAATCAAAATCTGGCTGAAAAGGGTCTGTTCTTGTTAAATAGAGTTAAATCTGTCTAAAAAGGTATGTTTTTATCGAACAAAAAAAAAAAATTCCACATCTGCCCTAAAAGGGTCTTATTTTGTCATAAAGGGTGAGAATTTGGCTGAAAAGGGTCTTATCTTGTCAAAAAGTGTCAATATCTGGCTGAAGATGTTATCTGGTTCGGAATTGACAAAAAAATTATTTTAATACAAACTTAAAACATTTAAATATTGTGTTTTTGAGAGAGCAGAAGGGTAATAGAAACCTCAAAGCAATAAATATTTGAATTCATACATGGGATGCTCCTGTGTGAAACATTTCCTGCTAAGACCGGAAAAGGGTTCAAGTATGGTTGGGGGAAATGAGTTTGTCACTTTATGCCTCGAATATTGCCTCCGGGACCACAAACCGAAAAGCCACCCTCGCAAACACGAATCTACAAAATGTGACATGATTTCAATCATTTCCCTAAAAGAGGAAGTGACTCCCACTGAGGCGACCAAATTTGGACTCGTACACGAAAAAAGTGAAAATGGAAAGGGGAAAGGAGAAAAGCCTTTTAACAATTGCAATCTACTAAAGTGCCAGAAGATTAAATAGGCAATTTTTTAAATCCCAGCGTACAGAAGACACTTTTTGTCCCCTCTACGTACTTTACGACTTGAGAGGGTTCCTGTATAGGCCCTTTTAATAGAACTTGGCTTTATAAATTTGTTTTACTCGGTTACCATCAATTTTTCAGTCTTTCGACTTCTAAAAACGTTTTTAATAACCGCTCAAGCAATCAATCATCAAAAATTTGATGTTTTGCTATTTTAATAAAGGCCTAAAACTAAAGACCAGATTAAAGTATTTATTTTGGGTATACCAAGGCTTCGAAATTTTTATCAGCAAATAGTGGAACATTAAAATCTGCCTAAAAGGGTCTTTTCTTGTGAAAAAAAGGGTCAAAATCTGGCTGAAAAGGTGCCTTTTGAAAAGGTGCTTATGTTGTCAAAAGGGGTCTTATTTTGTCAGAAAGGGACAAAATCTGGCTGAAAGGGTCAAAAATCTGTCTGAAAAAGGTTTCATCTTATCAAAAAAGAATCGAAATCTGTCTGAAAAGGGTCATATCTTGTCAGAAAGGGTGAAAATCTCGCTAAATAGGGTCTTTTCTTGTCAAAAAGATCACAAATCTTTCTGAAAAGGGTTTAATTTTGTCATAAAGGGCGAAAATCTGGCTGAAAAGGGTCTTTTCTTGTCAAAACAAGGTTCAAAATCTGAAGGCCGGTAGACATTAGCCCAATTTGCGTAAAAATCTTTGAAAATGCGTAAAATCACGCACAATGCGTAACATCGAGCCATAAAGAATGGGTGCTATCATTGTTTGGAATGATTCAGTGATTACATCAGTTTATCACCATAATAAATGACTAATTAAAACAACATAATAAAAATTAATGAATTTAGGAGATATTTTCATTCATCATTTTCGAATATTTCCATTCCCCATATGGATTAAAATCTTGAAATAGTAGTTGTCTCGAGGCTATTCATTAAAATATTTCAGAACACTGAGCGAGAATAGAAAAATCTTAAGAATCCAGGAAGAGTTTTAAAAATAAAAGAGAAGAAATTTTAATAAATCATTTTATATGAGGAATTTCGGAGTCACGAAAGGGCCATTATAGAAAAAAAAAATATTTTGATATTTTTGAATGATTTCAAACTTTTGAGAAACTTAGGAGTAAAATCGAACTTGCAGTCGTGTTTTTCTTCCGAAGACCCGCATAGGGAAAAGGGGACATGTAATAAATTTGTCGTCATTAGAAAAGTCGTAGAGCTTTCAGCGATTATTTTCTATTTTGACGTCTAGGGAGAGGGGGAGAACATCAAGAAACGGTTAAAAGGTTGATGCTCGAATGCAGTTTCGACTTATCATCATAAATACTAGTTCTCTCTTATTCACGACATTTGATTGACACCGGTCCCTATATTATAAAATTTTAGGCCCGTTATATTTTTTTGGATTAACGCTACCAGCCGAATATTTAACGCGAAAGATTTTAATCGTGTGATTTCCATTGCATAAATGAAATAATTGAATTAGGCGAGAAAAAGTTGAATTAGGTTAATTGAAGACGCCCCCTGAATTCGAATTAAAAAGGTCGACGTAACCCGGGCCTCGGAAGGAAAACGATTCGCAATCGAAGAACGTAATCGATTCTCACAGTTCACGGAACAGCAGCCTATCAAAGACAATCGCGTCGAAAATTAATTTTTTTTTTCTTCTTCAAATACAGGAAGTAAGTACTCTAGATTCCGGAAGAAAGATAGGAAACGTGCCCACTTAAAGGGCGTTTTAAACGCCCTCATCATTGAATTACCTTATCCACATTTTAAGTTTCATCGATCTCCTCAAGACTTACCTGAAACAAAAAAAAATTTATAAAAAAAATTGCTAAGTGGGTGTCATGTCAAAAGTGATAGGGAAAAAAAGTCGTAAAAACTACTAATAGATGCCTTCCGAAAAGGAGCTCGCTATGTCAACGATTTTGGTGGAAAAGAGAAAAAAAGCAAATTCGTGTTTATGCAAATTTTAAGGAAAGTGGTAGGGGGAGCAGAAATTTATTATACAAGTTTTTTAAAGAAAATTCGCTTTTCAAAGTTGTAATAGCCAAAATACGTCTTCAACGTCCATTAATAATGGAGGAGTAAAAGATTTGACTATTCGAAAGGTTCGTACATTAGTGGGCTTTTTCTGAAGTAAATCAGATCAAAAAGTAGATCAAATGAGTAGCTATTTAAAAGAGCTTTACAATATAAACATCGTCAAAATGGGTCAAACTTTGTGGAAGTACTGAATGTGCTGATAAAAATTCCTAATGAAAACCTCGAATAAAAAACTGTGGGAGAAAAAGGTGTGAGGATATCAAAGTTAGAATGATCGTTGTTTTCTGGGCTATCTGATAGATCAGAAATCACAGTCGATTTTTTTTTCTCCGAGAGTAGTTGCAAATGCCAGAGGCGGGAAAGGTCACAAATAAATTGGCGTAAAAGCACCGGTGGGCCACTTAAATAAATTACCCGACTAAAAAAATATATAGGGCCAATAATAGATTTATTTTTTTCACGTCCCTAAATCGGAAAAATTTCAATGCTCTATAAATAAAAAGAGAAATTACGGAGTTCCCGAAAAAGTAGAGCACAATTTGTTTGTTCGGATAAGAGAACAAAGATAAATTAGAAAACTGTTTTATAATGGGATTTTTTTTAAGGTTTACCTCTGAAAAGCCCGGAAGGTTTAGATTAGTCACATATTGAGAACTCTGTCCTTGGCAGTAGAAAAAGATTGCAGATTTTAGTTTACCAAAAAATGACATGCAATTTGCCTATAAAAAGGCCTTCCGTAAAAAAAGTGAAAAAAATTTAATGGAAACATTTATTTTAATAACATGAATAATGTTAACTTTCACCCAAATTATATCCACGATTCGCAAAATCATGATTTGTGGCTTCTTGAAGACTGTATTTTGTCAAATTTTCACTTTTAAAAAAAAGCGATGTGGTGACACAGATTGCATTTTATGGAGCCAAGTCCTCGTCTTCTCCTTAATTGGAACTTGTCGACATAATAAAGACGTCAAAACGTTATTTTCACGTAATATGAGTTCGAATAGAAAGGGTCTAGATGATATCGGAATTCGTGATCGGCCTATCGCTATATGGAAATATCAATTTTTAACCTTCCAAGGTGATTATAAGGAAGCAGAAAGGAAAGAAAGATGTCATCAATATCGATTTAGATTGAGGAAGTCGTGAATCTAGAAAAAAATGAAGTCGTTCACTTTTTCTTGAACCCGGAGACAATAAAATTCTGAAGACTTAATAGGATTTTTTTTATAACTTCATTTTCTTTGTTCAAAAAGACTTTCTTCAAACTCAATTTTTTGGCAGGAACTTTTTTGGGCAACCCACACGTTGAATCAAAATCATGTCCTTCAGCTAAAAGCCCAGACTTTAAACTATTCGACTATGTCGAACCCTATCTGAGATCTTTCGAGTTTATCGAATTCGGGAGGATATCATCGCGTCGGCCCCGTTAAAATTCCAAAGGCCAAACACTCAACTTAGCATTCCGAAGGCTATATGCCAATTTAGTATTCAACTTTTCTCGTCTGAATAAAAAAGAAGACGAAAAAAAGAACTTCGAGAGCCATTTTTTTACATTTCGGAATCCGTTTTCGATTGAATAAGTCCAATAAGGTCAGAATAGCGAACGTTCTCGTCCTATTAACGAAATTCTTTTAACTTTGACGGCGATTTTTTTATATTCGAAACTATACCTTTTCGTTTTCGAAATGTTGAAAAATGATAATTAATTTAATGAAATACATTGCCTTATTTGTCAAATCTATAAACTCAATTTTCGAAACCCTATCGATATTTCGGAACCCACAAGAATCCTGAAGACGTTTTCGATAATGAAGAGTAAATAGTGAAGAGTCGGAAGTTACGATTCGACTCAGGCCATCTTTTTTTTACTGTTTAAAGGGAAACGCATTTCGTTAGGATGGGGAAAAAAATTCTGAATAAAATAACGATCAGGAATGTGGTTTTTGAAGTCGAGTTTTATATTTGAGGAACCGCACAGGCGATTTGTTTCCGACCGTAAATTCCGTCGTTTGAATAATATTTGAGCGTACGGCGACCATTCTTCATAGTTTTCCGAGTCGAGACTTTCGAGATGACCTTTTTCCACGTGTTGACGTATAGAGTGCACTTGGCAATGAATCAGTCCTTGAGAAGAAAAGGTGTAGGCTTGACGGTTTTTTAAATGAAAATAATCGAATGATCTATCATTTGTTTTTTTAAAGAATTTTTTGGAGGGAAGTCCATTCATTCTTCCGTTCATTTATTGATTTTTGAAGACTAAAAAGCTTCCTTTTTCGATAATCGAAATACGCGAATGAGAGGGACAACAGGTGGTTTCGGCCCACTCGTTCGAATAGAAGGAAAACGCCTTTTCTTATTGAATAACTGTAGATTTTACTAACATTTTTTTTTTCGTTAAAAAACAATTAGTTTAATTCAATTTACCGTCTCGAATCGTTTAACACGCCTGAAATCGCGAAAAGGATGTCACATTGTATGTTAATTCGGAGATTTTCACAGGCGATATCGAATTGAGCCGTCCTCTTGGGAAAGAAATTCACGAAAAGGTGAAAACACTCGAAATTCAAACGTTTATTTTATTGATAAAGGCCGTGATATGACCTCGATTCAAAAGGTAAGTTCAAAAGGTCAAAACAAGGATTTGGTCAAATCTGACACAATAAGCTGGTCGGATCCTTTTTTCTCGAGCTTTATTAAAATTTCATTTGTCTCCCTTGTTTCTCTTGTGTTCCCTGCTTGACCTAGCTCTCTGAATTATTTATTGCTTTGACAGGACAAGAAAAAAAGACTCGTAGTTTTTGAGGCGGATTTAAAGCGTGTAGTCGTGTGCACCTGTGGGGTCCAGTGAGGATAATTTTGGTTTATTATCTCTTGATTGTTTACAGGGGTAATAATTTCTTCTTTTTTTCACCTCTGGATTTTGGGGGCATTTAATAACACGGAGGATGCCGTCACGTCAAAGCAATCATCTAAAGGTGATAAAATATTTCGCACGAAATAATGGAAATTGATTAGAGATAAAATTGTTGTCACGTCGGGAAAAGCTTTTAATAAAAGTTAATTATAAAATATTAATGAATGACTGTCACGGGGGAGAAATTTTCGTTTCGAGCAAACAAGAGGAGTGGCAGGACGTGAATGATTAAAAAACAAATAGTCTCTTCTTTTTAGCCAAACGTTATAATTGAATTATTATTTCTTTTCGTTGTTAATTTCAAAATATGGGGCTATTTTGAACTTGGTTTTTGCGAGTTTTCAAGCTCAAGGGCCACAACTTGGTAACTTAGGGCTAAATTTTGAAAAAAGACCAATGGATTGAGCCAAATAGAACTTTAAGAGGGATCCGATATGAGTTCTAGTCTGTTTTTGATTGAAGAGTTCACAGAACTATCACCCTCAAAAGTAGTTTCCTCGTTTTGGGCACTGAAAATGGTCGAAATTTTTTTTCAGAAAGCGCGTTCTCATTCTGTTGGAAAACTACGAGCTGCTTAGGGAGCAGTTTTTCAGAAAAAATTTTCCTCGGAAAAATAAGAAATGCAATTTTTCACAAAACTTTAATTTTGACAGGTGGTCATCATATAGGTTTTGACGAACTGATTTTAAATATGCTGATATTAAGAAGATCGGATGAATAGATTCGTCGGTAAGAGGTTTTTAAAGGCTTAGATGTTGCGGGGGACAAAATGAAATAAATAAATATGTAAATAAATACAAAATTCACACGTAACAGTAAAAGGCTCGATTTTTGGAAGATTAATTTTTGGGATTTTAAGTTTGGGATTTTTTTTTTAGCAGAGGAAAACTTAGTACCTACCGACATTCATTTGCTAAATTGTTCTAGATTTTAAGCCTATCAAGGGGGCTGAGGGTTACACTTGAGTTGAGCCTTCAATGACTCCAATCTAGAATCTGACAAATTGCATGAAAATTCACCTTTTTAAGCGCCTAAAACTGAAGCTTTTGGCTTCATAAGCCTTTCATTGAGTTTGGGTTTTTTCTTCTTCCTTATTGAATAAAGAGTTGACTCGTCTAGAGTTAAAAAAAAAGTAAACAAATAAAAATTTTCAACAGGAAAAACGCACGATAATCTCAATATTTGATTACTCAAAGATCACGTTTGTGGGGATTCAATAGAAACGCGAATGGGCATGACTCATTTTCATGTTTTAATGAAAATGTTTTATTTTTTAAGCATTTTTTGATTTGGATCTTTCAATCGTGTAAGCCAACGGATCAGTAGGAGGTGTCAAACCCACATTCACACCCGAGGATATCTGACGGTAATTACCTATATCCCGTATTATTCAGGGCAAGAACGTGCTAATCGCGTGGTTTAAAACGTTAAAAAGATTTTTTTTCTAAGGGTTGTTTTTGGTGAAAAAAGTTAATTTTGGTAAGTTTGATGTCTAATGCTTATTAAACCAATGGTAATCATCCAATTATCAAAATTAGAGAACTGACATTGCAACTATCATGGGGCGTGCCTATCTAGTTTCAACCCTATAGTCATTAATTTTTCCTGATTTGCTTTATAAAAATTAAATTAGTTCCATCATCAATGTTAAAAAAAAATACTTAAAAGGCATAAAAATATGACAAGTACATTAAAAAAAAATTTTGAGGATGGATTTGGCACAGAAAAAAAAAGACGAACCTGTCTCTGGAAAGGGTGTAGGTTTGCGATCTTACTCCGGTTGTGAACTTCATATCCGCACTTGACACTTTTGACTAGAGAGATCGACGAGACCGGACGAGAGGAAGGTCGGCACCTCACTGCCGCCAGCACGCCAGGACGGGTTCCCCTCACAAAACAAACCCCCCACCTTCGGGACCGACTCGCACTCGAGCACATCTCACCCGCCGGCGAGCGTCCTTTTCAGTGGGGTTGTAAAACCCCCTCCCCTATTTTTTTGCTGGTTCTAAAGTTCATAAGGGGGTGACAGATTGGGGTATCGAAAATTTTAAAAGGGGAACTTATTATGTTGTCCCCCCCTCAGTTTTATTGTTTACGCCGGATTTTAGAATGTCCACATCTGGGTCAAGATCCGCTTTGTGTAAATCCATAAAATCAGATTTTTAACTCCCATAATCAAGTTCACAAGGGTATTATTATCTTTTTTATCAGGAACAGGACTGGCCAAGAGGGAGAGGGTGGACAGATCCCACATAGACAAGGGACTAAGGAATTTCCGACTTCCGTCTGGTCTCAAAACTCGCCATTTAAAAAGGTAATAAAAACTAGTTACATAATCCTATTTCAGAAACTGGACACTAAATCGTAAAAAGGGGATTGAGTTCTGGGCGTATTCCGAGACAAAATAGTGTAAAGAAGTCAATAGTCATATGATTTTATAAAAAACAGTCAAGCTGAAGAAGCAACGTGTATATTTTATTACACTGGTATCAGAAGTGGGATAAAATGTACACGTTGCTTCTTCAGCAGATATTTTATTATGTATTGACTCTTTTTATACCATCATACTTCTTTACACTTCAAGTATGAGGGGACCCTCAACCCAAAAAGGACATGGCGTTTTCTCAGCTCCCAGAGAACCGATTGACTTGAAATTTGGCACAAATCATCTTAAATATGATCACAGAAAGCCCTAAAAATTTCAAGTCAATCGGTCGACTGGGAGCTGAGAAAACGCAATTTCTTTTTTGAGATGAGGGTTCTGAATACCTACCTCCCTAAATAAGAAAATCCAAAATTTAAAAATGAACATTCAGTGGTATCCTGTTTAATACCCACCCTCATCCAATGGTTTCAGTCCCCTGATCAGCTGAAGACCAAGGCATCATGAAAAATATTTATTGTTGCAAATTGCAATAATTGAGCTAAAATTTCAGCTGAAAAAGCAAGTGTATTGGTAGGTAAAGGAAGATTTCCAGAGGATCTATCACTTACTACAAGAAATGGTGAAGAGGAAGGAAGGCTTCATAGTTCTTTGAGTGGCTACGCAGCGAGTTTGAAGGTTAAAAACGCAAAAGGACTTTTATTTGTTTGATATGAATGAAATGGGTCTTTAAAAAGTTTGAAATGGTCCGAGGTTATAGCCGTTCTTCGAATTGGAGCAGCGACGACCTGCTTGACCGGGTCGCTGCCTCGTTTCACAACAGGGGGTCTCTCCTCTTCTTTATCGCATAATCCATCATAAACTTGGAAGAAACGACCATTTTCCCGACTTCTCAGATGGTTTTCTCGTTTTCCATTTCGGGCCTTATTTGTTCGGGAAGGTGAACCGGCGATCTCTTATCTTCACGCAGCGTTGAGCGCGAAATTGCACCGCCGATTTCGAGATTTGAAGATAACGACACATTAAAAACAACGAGAACCTGTTTTTAATCGACTGATTTATGCCCGAAACAGATAAAAGAAAACGATTCTATTAGAAATTAATATCAACTAGAGAATTCAAAATTAGATACCTTTTTTTTCCTTCACTCCAACAGGCTCAAATTAGCTCCTTTTTTTGCCCCTTCAAGACTAATTAATTCATATCAAAATGCTAATGCAAGTTATCATTCACTAGTACCAGGCGGTTGAAAAATTTTCCCATAAAGGAAGCAAATTTTTCTTAAATTCGTTTCACATTCCACATTTCGGGCAGTTTTATTATCCGCAATGAATACTCGTTAAGCTATTTTAACAAAAAGGCCTTTTTTTCACCCTCACGCCACCGAGAAATTTGCAGTCACGCTACATCACAATGAATATGGCAGCTGCTTCTTTTTTTGTGCGTTATTTTTGCGTTTTAATTTATTTCCAACGTCTGAAATTCGAAGACGCGACTGCAAACCGTCGCAATGTTATACGAACCCCTTTAAGTATTCATATTTTAATTCGATTCCTCAAATCCGGTTTTTAAAAAAACACATCCAAAAGATAAATCTAATGATAGGTCCCATCCATTGAACGAAAAGGTAATCCCTAACCTGCTTTGCATTTAACTACCTGTCTCCTTCCGGCCTTTTTTTTATTCTCGCCGTCTTTTTCACTCCTTCCTGTCTCTATTCTATTGACTGGGAACTGTGTCAACCTTTTTGTACGGCACACGGTTTGCCGAAAACAAGAGGGGGAGAGATTGCGCAAGTCTTTTCATGAACGGTAGCGAAATTGTTGCATTTTTAATGGCCTTTTCGCCTGTCCATAAATCAAATCAAGTCATTATCGAATCTTTTTTTAAGCAGCTAAACTAGATTTGATAAAGAACAAATTAGATTTTTTTCAATTTAGAATCAAACAAGATTTATTGGAGATAAATGAAATATTTCTGAGTGAGGCAACGAGGACGACTTCGCCAAATTATCAAGAAATTGGCCGATATTTGAATTTCTATCGTACTTCAATTATGATGTGCATTCTCTAAAAACGGGTGGTTTTTAGAACGGGGATCCGATATCAAAATTCTACCAAGTGTGCGAGAGAGAGGGGAAGATGCCCAAAAGTAGTTTCCTCGTTTTGGGCACTTAAAATGGTCGGAATTTTTTTCTTGAAAAGCTTGTGCTCATTCTTTTGGAAAACTGCGTGCTGTTTAGGGGGCAGTTTTTCCGGAAAAATATAAAATGCAATTTTCCACCAAAACTGAAATTTTGAAAAAACAGGTAGTCATCTTGTAGGTTTTGACGAGCTGATTTCAAATATGCTAATATTAAGAAGATCGGATGAATAGATTCGTCGGGGGTGAAAGTGCTTCGATCTCTTGAATGAGAAACAAACAATTCTGATGGGAGAATCCCCCTTAATGAAAACCTATATGCCATTGCTGCATGCCAAGATTTTAACTTTTCTATTTTTCCGATCAATAAAAGACTTGAATTTCAAACTTTTACAGATATGGGACTACGCGAAAGTGGCCAGATTACGAAAATATTGCCTAGTTGACAGTAGGTTATAAATTGATTCCCATTGTACAAAACGATTGCAAGGACATCGGAGTAATTGATAGTTTGGACGTCGGGCACAAATTGACAATAAAGAAAAATTGATGTGATTGAGAGGGAGAAAAGAAAAAAGTTGGTTAGCGACAAAAAAAAAGGGTGTAACTACAATGAGAAAAAAACTGGTTCTCGGCTATTAAGTCAATCGGATAGATTAGGGCCGAACGCTAATGTTGTAAGTGTTAAACGAGTTTACTTCATGATCATTCCTCTTTCAGTTTTCTTTCTCTGTTTCTCACAGAAAATCCATTTTGCCTTCTTTCGAGAGGAGATGGCCGATTTGTGTTTGGAAATAAGGACAACGTGCTCGAGAAAGAGGGAGAGAGAAGTCACCTGAGACACGATTTACAATCTAATGCAATAAAAGTGGCGAGAACGTCGAGACCGTGGCTAAAGGCGAAGACCTCAAGGAGATTTTTCTCGCTCAAGATTTGGTTTCCGTTCCTTTTTTTCCATTCCCCTCTCTCACCTTCCTAATTTGTCCACCTCGGCCTCAAATTGTTCATTACGACACCAAATCATGTGCCGACGCTGTATTATTACCTTTTACAGGAATTTCTTTTCTCATGGAAATTTTATGGAAAAGACACTCCTGAGGAACAAAAAGGACAAGTCGCCGAGTTTGGCCACGATCCATCTCCAGAATCGCTTTAAAAGGATCTTTCAAACAGAGAAACTTAAAATCAACGATATTCAGGTCGATGAAAACCCATCAGTAAAAATATAATTGATTTTTCTCAACACACAAATTGTTTTATAACAGGTTTATTAATTGAATTAGGTTAAGTTTATTAATTTAAACAACAAGTCAGCCTACGAGATCACTTTCGTAACAGAAGATTATGATTTTTTTGATAAGATTTTTTAATTTAAAAACGAACCTGAGTTTTAACAAGCAAAAACTTCCTGGTCAAAAATAAGACCTGAAAAACATTTTTTTTAAAGGTTATATTCTCATTTTTTTGGGATAGCTTGGGGAAAAAAAAAGACATCGCTATCTTTGATATTTGGGGCCTTTAGTCAGCCACTGGACCTCTTGGTCACCTGCGATTAATAGTTTCTCAGTATGGTCATTTTCCAAAGGGCACTTTCCATCCCACTATTCTCTAAATTTCTTATTTGCTGCTTATTTGCAACTTCAACTCAGCAATTTGTTCAAAACCATTTTCATTTTTTAAATGGACAAATTTTATCTTAAATTCGCAGGAGTTATAACATAAATTAGATTTCCCTGAGTTTTTAATTAATTTTTTTAATTTGTAAAAAAATTTCAAAAAATTAAATTATTCTTTATTAGTTTTTTATTAGACAGAATCTAATCAAAAGATAAGGTTAACTTAATTAATTTTATGACACAAAATACGCAATTTTTTAGGTCCTCGTAAAAATGTGGAACCTTAGCTTAGAAGGAAAAGATAAAATATTTTATCAAGTCTCAGGGGTGAAAAAATGAGTTTTTTTCAAGTTTTTCGGGCATTTCTCAAAGGTGAATAACGGCTCCGTAATACATAATTTACCAAAATTAATAATACTATCTTACTGGAGGTTTTAAAATAAAACTTTTTTCTAAAAGAATTTATCGTGGGGAGGTCGAAAGATTAAAAAGAACTTATCTCATTAGAAAATATGAAAGTCGTTTGTTTCAACTTCTAGACAATTGCTTTAACCCCCTTCGAATACTAGTGGCCAGCTGGCAATCCGCCCTTTTTGCGGTGTCTGCATTTAAAACGAAAAATGTTATTTCATCCGCATTATTAAAATCTAGGGTCTCGTAGAATTAGACCGCAAAACGGGTTAAAATTATACGAAGGGGAAAACCTTTTAGAAGAAAAAGGAACTTTAGGGAAGTTTCAAGTATACGATATTTGATCCAAACTACTTTATGATTCAGAAGTCCAAAAATCGACTTAATATATTTTCTGATTCTTAAAACGTTCCTAAATTGCTTCTACGACCTTGAAATCAGTCGAAGAATCAATAAAAAAAAGTCTACAATACGCCCATTACGATTCTAATTTCATTCATAAATTAAAGGTTTCAACGCGTCTTTTATGCTAATAAGAAAAAAACAAATTCTTTTTTTGCGGAGTTTACAGATGAGTTAGAGACTCCCGTATTTGGCGGAGTCATTTGCACGGAAAGCGCTCGCCGCGGTTCACAATGTCGCTCCCTGTGTTTACAAATTAGGCCGTTTCGTTAAAAAGTCAATGAGGTGGAAAGAAATAATTTACATAGAAAAATAGTCTAAAAGTAGGAAGTTTCTGGTTTCAAGGAGGTTTTTATTGTCTTTTTTCTTCGACGTCCGTCCCTTGAAGCCTACGCGTAGGGAACAATTGGAGAACGTCCAGTTCGGGACGACTTAGTGTCCATTAACGTGCGCTTTTTACGCCCTCCCGCCACTGACTCAGCTTTTCTATTGTAACCAACTGTTGGAATATTATACACTCAATTTACAATCAACTTTCATTCAATTACTAGGAAGCTATTCGAGCCAATGATAAGCGTCTACCGCCTCTCTAATCTGCACATTTGAAAATCCACACTGGATTTTGATTGAAGATTTACCCTGGGCATCTCAAGATTCTCCCTGAATATCTGAAGATTCGACTGGACATCTGAAGATTCACCCTGGGCATCTGAAGAATCGCCCTGGGCATCTGAAGACTCGCTCTGAATATCTGAAGATTCCACTGGACAACATTTGCCCTGGAAATCTGGAGATTTATCGTGGACATCTCAAGATTCGCCCAGGGCATCTGCAGAAGAGACCACTAGACATCTGCAGAAGAGACCACTGGACATCTGTAGAGTGTACTGGACATCTGAAGACTCGCTCTGAATATCTGAAGATTCCACTAGACAACATTTGCCCTGGAAATCTGAAGATTCGCCCTGTATATAAGCTTTATCCTGGACATCTCAAGATTCGCCCTGGGCATCTGCAGAAGAGACCACTGGACATCTGTAGAGTGTACTGGACACCTGAAGATTCCACTGCACATTCAAGATTCCACTGGATAATTGGATTCACCCTGGAAATCTGAAGATTACCCTGGGCATCTGAAGATTCACCATGCGGACATCTTGAGATTCACCCTGGGCATCTGCAGAAGAGTCCACTGGACATCTGAAGATTCGCCCTGGACAATTGACGATTCACCCTGAGCTTATTCACCTTTCACATCTGAAGATTCCACTGGACATTCAATATCCCACCGGACAACATTTACCGAAAGTAGTTCCACTTCTTTTAAATATTTGCTATACTTAACATGATTTAGCTTTCTGCTGCGTCGTATTTTGTGCGGAACCAAGTTATTAGGTAGGCAACTCATGCACCACCTAAGAAGAAATCCATGTTCCGTTAGAAAATTGCGAGTTGTAAGGGATGTTTAGGATGTCTTGAAATAATTGATATGCTGTCCCAAAGAATAAATATTTCTTAAAGTGTACTCAGAAATCGAAAATTTATTATCGTACGAGTGTCCATAAATCTCGGGCCTATTTTACGTACTTTCCAATCATTTATACAAGACGGAGCCAGGAAATTAGCATTACAAAATGTAAACATTGTTTTAGTCTTCCTTTTTTTAAATCGCTATCTAAAAGACTGGGCGATTAAGAAAATGTTAATTTGGTCGAAAAGGCAACAATTACAAATTGGCTTGGTCTGTGCAATATTTCATTCTAGGGTTGTTTCCTCGGCCCGTGCTGGAAAGTCATTGTTTTCGCTCGGGATGAGGATTTCACAACTCGAGAAAAGAGCCGCAAAACAACGTAAACGGCTAATTAATCTACATACAATGGAAATTCGCCGAGGGTGGACCCTCAATTTGTTTCTAAAGGGGGTGTTGAACCGGCCCATTGTTCGGACCGAAATGCCTGACAATTATGAAGATAAACACCCCTTAGAGGAAAAAACGTTTCGAAGAATTTTGACCGTTGCTGCTGCTGAGGAGTTTTTCGAGCCAAAAGTTGTTAACATTACGAGGGTTTAATATTCAAAAGGTTTTTTAAAAAAGCGGAATGTTCCCGTTATCGAGACCGGTCCTTACCCCACCTTTTGCCCTAGACAAGGCCTGGAAGACAGCTTGGTGTCGCGGGACGTTTGCGTCACTTTCACCGGCTCGCGACCCGCCTGACCTCCTCCTACAAAATGTAACAGAGACGCGGTCTTTCCTCCAAAGAATCAGAAACTCAGAATGATAAATTCAGGCCCTAAATCAATAAAATGCCTTATGAAGAATTCATGATTTTTTGAAGGGTTGTTTCCAAATTGAAGCCAAACTTAGATCCATTTCAAACACTTTTTCGACTAAAACCTGTCAAAGTCCTAATGAGCCGTTTTACCACCTGAAAAGTGTTCAAATCTCAAAGTGGCGGTTCAAACCATACACGGAAACGCTTATAGATGGCATCAATTAAGTGTTTACACACGAAAACGTGTTAAAAAAAAGAAACATGAGAGAAGGAACATTCCTAATTATTACTGACATTTGTCATGGTAGAACAACCTCAGTTGGTGGCCTTTTCTTAATATAAGTGACACTCTATAACTTTTGAATCATATTTAAGAAGAAAAACAAACATTTCAGCATCCTGAGCCTCTTTTATAGAGCTCCTCTTGGTGGTGGCATGGTTATGCTCTGTGATATTAAAAAACATTTTCTTGAGGTTCGCTTGAGTTTGAACAGGGAGGCTTTCGATTTTAGGCTACTGGCAATTTTAAGAAAATTTGCATTTTATTGTCTAAGAAACCGTTGGAAGGCCGTTTTGATATTAAAATATTTTTCAAGTTTCATCTTCCTGAATGGCTAATAGGGGCGTTGTACCCGGTCGACCTTTGATCTCGATCTATATTCAACTTTCAAATTAGATGTTTATCAAAAATGCCTTTTTGTTTGTATTTTAATATCCTGATTAAATAACGGTCTTGAGTGACCAATATCTTTCATGTCGACAGTTCACAATTGTTCAAACTGAGACAAGGAAGATAAAATGTCGAGGGAGTGAAAGAACTCATGAAAATTTTCTGGAACACTTCTCACATAATTTGTATAACTTTGAACATCTTGGATTCCGATTTCAATTCTTTCTCATACTGAACAGTAACCATCTTGAGGTGTTTTTGTTTATTACGCACCGTTTACAAGGAAGAAGGATGTGAACATTTTTTTCCCACAAGTTCCATAATGCCATAAGAAAAAAGTGTATAATATTAATTCAATTGTATTCATGTGTCCTTTATAATTAACGTTTTAATTTAATAATGGGGTCGTTTTACTTTAGGTCGAAGGAGCCAAAAAAAGGGTAGGTACCTGTTCAAGATTTTTTTACCCTCAAGCAATAATAAAATTACATCCATTGAAATTTCCGAAGATAATCATCACAAAAAGGGTTTTAGGGTTAATAGACTGTCATTTAGATCTCCTTTAAATCATATCTATTTTTTATATTATACCTTACTTACTTAAAAACCATGAATTTCGGCACTTACCTGAAATCAAAAGAAAAAAAAATTAATGCGATGATAATAGTTTTTTTGAATTTGCAAGATCTAGTGGAACCTGTACGCTAGAGGGTTGTGAAAAGGGAATAAAAATGGTTTAATACAGCAAAAATGTGTAATTAAGGGGGATTCTCCCATCAGAATTGTTTGTTTCTCATTCAAGAGATCGCAGCACTATCACCCCCAAAATAAGTTTCCTCGTTTTGGGCACTAAAAATGGTCGGAAATTTTTTTTGAAAAGAGCGTTCTCATTCTTTCGGAAAACTACGTACTGTTTAGAAAGCGGTTTTCCCGGAAAATTTTTCCTCGGAAAAATAGGAAATGCAATTTTCCACCAAAACTTTATTTTTAAAAAAACAGGTAGTCATCTTGTAGGTTTTGACGAGCTGATTCCAAATATGCTAATATTAAGACGATCGGATGGATAGATTCGTCGGTACGAGATTTTTAAGGCTTAGATGCTGCGGGGTTCCGGGGAGTTCAATGAGGGGGGCGAGGAGGAAAGATAAATTTTCCATTTGTCAAGGTCAGGATTCTTCAAACCGGTTTTTATTTCAAGAAACCATTTGCCTGCTTTATTTTCTACAATGTTATCATTCTGTAATTTTAAATTTTTATCCTTTGCAGACTGACTTTTCTAAAATCTGACTTTCTCATCGGTAAAAATCGAAAATCCAGCGTTTTTGTCGCCTCGTAGATCAGAAACGTTTGGTCCTACAAAAAATCTTAGTAGATCTTTGTAGCAAACTTAATAATCTTATTTTTGTTTTTATAAAATTTTCTGAAATCTACGAACGCGAATTTACAATTGTTGATTTTGAGTTTTTTGACGAAAATATGGTTCTTAAAACTTTGATTTTGAGGATTTTGGACAAAAATTGGGCATTACAAATGTTGATATTGAGGTTTTTGTCGAAAATTTGGCTCTTAAAACCTTGATTTTGAGATTTTGTACGAAAAAAGGCTCTTTAAACTTTGATTTTGAGGTTTTTGGACGAAAATTGGGCTTTACAATGGACGATAATTTGGCTTTTAAAATGTCGATTTTAAGGTTTTAGGTGAAAAAGAGCCTTAAAATATGTTCAGAAAGAAAAGAAAAACTAAATTTTTGGGGAATATTGGAAAAAAAATCATGAGCCTTTTGTGGTTTTGACTAAATATTATGAAATGGAAAAAAAAATCTACCTAACAATCTCACAATAGAGAGAAAAAAATTAAGCCGTTTGAAAAGTTCGATGACCTTGAAGGAGTAAGAGTGATGGGTCATCTTTACTTCCCCAAAATATAACTCCCCTTCCCCGCACCATCTAATCCTTAAAAATCTCGTACCGACGAATCTATCCATCCGATCGTCTTAATATTAGCATATTTGGAATCAGCTCGTCAAAACCTACAAGATGACTACCTGTTTTTTTAAAAATAAAGTTTTGGTGGAAAATTGCATTTCCTATTTTTCCGAGGAAAAATTTTCCGGGAAAACCGCTTTCTAAACAGTACGTAGTTTTCCGAAAGAATGAGAACGCTCTTTTCAAAAAAAAATTTCCGACCATTTTTAGTGCCCAAAACGAGGAAACTACTTTTGGGCATCTTCCCTCTCTCTCGCACACTTGGTAGAATTTTAATGTCGGATCCCCCTTAAGCTGAATTTTGCACACAAGCCATTGTCGACGATTGAGAAAGTTTTCCAAGAATCAGAAACCGTTTATGCTGTGCAATATTTCAAATAGCAGATAATGTCGAAAAATGGATAGAGAATGAATTAGAGGCCAAAAACTGATGATGATTGGGGACGAAGCAATGGAGTGGATTACGGAAATTTAAGCTAAAAAATTTCAAAAAGAACTACCTCATTTGAAGGTAGAGCCCTGTCACTCGACTGACTCGCTTGGGGACTGGGATGTCCGAGTTGCTTCGATGGGAATTCGATTTTGAAGGAAACAGCATAACGATAGAAACTATCAGTTTACATGTATTATGGCTTAATTAAAATTGATGAGCTCCCTGAATGGATGGGGAATTCTGTTAAAGCCATCGCGTCTACCGGTAATTTATGCTAATGTCGGAGAAGGTAATTTTATTGTAGTTTTAGAAGAAAAATAATTAAATCGTTAAAAAATATTTATGGCTCGACTCTTGAGCAGGTTTTCGCTTCATTCGAGGGGGTTGATAGTTTTTTAAATTGGGATTCTTTGAAAAAAGTTATTGGTTCCTTTACTATTTATTGTTGGAGTTGGATTGCCGAGCTATCAGGTTGGTGATAAGGGGAAGACTCAGGCAAAAAAGGAAAAAAATCTTTGGGTCCCCCCTGTTACGTTTTCTAGTTTTTTAAAGATCCAACGATAGTCGGTACGTTTTCTTTTCGAGATCATTTAACGAAGGAGGTTAATGAAACTTGAAAGACTTTCTACTCTTTCTTATTAAGACGATTGTCTTGGGGTCATCTAGTGAAAACAATAATTCTGGATCTTTTTTCCACAAAAACCAATATTTTGATTTTAAACAGAGCAAGAGAAAGGTAGATTGAAATATTGGGTTAATCTTTCTCAACGATTTTAGTGTAGAAAGATTTTACGAGTTTTTTAAGGTCGGGGATTGAAATCTTGCTTAATTATAGAGAAGCAATGCCATTGCGGTCGACTTTTTTTTTTTTTCTTAAACACTAGGGAGGAATCAAATATGACTAGAGGTTTTTAGGTCATTATAGAACACGTGCGAAAAACTACATTAAAAAATGAAGGGCTTCGTCAAGAATGAATGTGGTGACTCGAAAATAACATCACGTTTTCTCATCCCTTTGTGGACGACTAAAATTTGGCACAGCTCGTCTGATATAATGAAACAAAAAATTGCTCTAAAAATTTCAAGTCGATTGGAGACTTAAAATCAGAGCAGCAGAGCAGCAAGGAGTCAACCTCTATCACAATTCACAATTCCCTAAGTCTGAATGAGGTCTCGAAATGCAATGACTTATCTGGTGGTCCAGAAATGCTAAAAAAGCCCACCTACGTAGGATCAATTTTGTTATGAAACAAATAAAAGGCTTTGTTAACATATAAAGATTGATTAGCTGTGTAAAGTAGACCAAGCCTCGCCCCCAACTTTCACAGCTAGATTAATTCGTCTATTTTCTTATGATAATAAATTTGGTTAAGAAGAGAAAAAAAATCGATTTTTTGTATGTAGAACATAAATCTGAGGAGCTAAGACAAAATACAATAAAGGAGTATGACACATGACAGGATTAAGCAAATGGGGGTGGGGGTAAGGGAATATGAATCTTGTTTTCAAAGTATAATAGGGTTGTCGTGTCGTGAAGCAAGTAGAGCCAGACTTGGTAAAATGTAGAACACTGTCCCTTTTTTTTCTCTCCTCTCCTCCTCCTCTCTTCCCCTTTAGGGCTTCCCACTCCTTTCAAAGTGTGAGATACGAGGAACGGAGCAAGCACGACACAGAGGGCTTCGAGATTTACATACGAGGAGGAAAGCCAAGTGGGCGAACGCTGACAAAGAGACACCTCATGAACCCTTGGAACCTTTCGATAAAATGATTTGAACTGTATTAAATTTTCAAAGGGTTATCTAATCAAACAAATCTGTGACCATCTTTTCTGAAACAGCAGGGGGCAGCAGGATGGGGCAGCTATGATCACTCATTCCGAATACTTTGAAGACGTTTAGGCCAAAAAGGGCAGGAAAAAACCTAGTGCGGTTATGGTTTCCTTCAAGGACTTCCTCATCTTTGAAATTGACGATGCCTCCAAATTTTTTACTGAGTAAATCACAACTGAAAACCGTGCTCGAGTGCTCTAATAAGTCCCTACTTCCGTCCTACCAACAACAAACGATTCCAACGTCCGTTTCCGCCGTCTTCGCCTTTCCGGAAGGAGTTATGGACTGTTAAATTTGAAGAGGATGTCACTTTTTTTAATCAAAAAATGCTCTAACAAACCAGCTTTTTTAAAATCGTGAAGAATTCATGAATGAAATATATAGCCATAGGAAGACCGGTGCACATAATATGCGAGGAACGCCGGACAGATTTGAATAAAAGATTCGCCCTTGAATCTAAAAAGGGTGAAATTTCAATATGCGCTCATTTAGTGATGGCAGGTTTTTTTTTTCTACCTGAAAAGGAATCTGAACTATTAAGGAAGTGAATTATAGCTCAATGGCCGAACAACAATCGAACATCAGATCCTCATTATCTTTCGAATATGACTAATGATATCTAGAAGTAATTAAAAAAACGAGTTTTCGTCCTCCGATAAATTGTTGCCTTCTTGTTAGCGGTCATAGACGCGTGTCGATTTTTTGTTTCAACGGTTTTGTTCAACCATCGGAAAATATTTGGCGCAAGATGTCAAATTAAAGAGGGGAAGACGTTTTCTGAAGTCATTTATGGAATTATAGAAGTTGAAGGAGACCGAGCATGACTTAAAATGGGGTTTGATCGTCTTCATTGGGTGGGAGAGGCCAAAGAGCAGCTGGCTTGGCCCTCGTTACGTCATTCATCCGGAAAAGCTTTTGTTACCATTTCGAAGAGAGCAATCAATTTTCAGGTCAACCCAAATGGTCCCCTACAACATGGTCAATCACTTGCGAACACTTTGAACCATCAGATGACCTTATTTTTCGAGGATTAGAAATTAACGGAAAGCCAGAGTGTGTAATAAGGAAGCCATGGGTATTCATCATACGCGAGGACGACCCCTACGCCTTTTTCCTTTAGCGAAACCGCTTTTTTGCGGCCTTTTCACATAAAAGCAGTCCTTAATCTGATAACGAAATAAAATTCGCTTAACCTAAAAATAGAAACTAGATTTTCCGAAACCGGTTAATTACCCAATTTAAAATTAATTTTACGTCTTCATGTCCCGTTTAAACCATTTTCCTCCCGTTTAATTACAGGATGCGAGTAAAATAGGTCAGTAGATGATCATAAATTACTGAATTCCTACACTTGGAGTTTATAAGCAATTACGAACAATTAATCGACCTGTGAGGGGGCGGAGGGTGTGGTTCGAAAAAAATGTTATTTTGAAAAATTAAAAATAGCGCGAATTCGAAAATTATTGAATGAAAAGCCGAAATTAAACAAAACGCCTCTTCAACCTGAAATATGCATAATGAATAAATCCCAGGGGTATTAACGAAACGTTTTGGATTCGTAATTTATAGACGGCTCCAACTTGTCATTTGCCTAATATTATAATAAATTTTATTTGGCCCTATAAATAAAAATAAAAAGAATTGGCGCTCAATTGTTTTTGTACTCTTTAAAATAAAAAAATTTCAAATCCTTCCATTGAACGAGTTTTAATAATATCCGTGACTTGCCTTTCCAGTACAATAGAGGCCATAGAAACCTACGGTTGTCTCAATTTACATTCAATTAAGAAACTCCGTGATTCGTTTATTAATTCTGTAATTTTCATAACAAAACCTCTAAAAATGTTGAAAGATGTCATTCATTAGAATGAAAATTTCAAGACTTAGGAAACGATGGGTTGTAGGCGATATTTCAGCTTGGACAAGAATTTGATTAAGCCTGATGTGTAGAGAACACAGGCTGTTAGAAACCCAACTCTCAGGAACGCAATATTGCAGTGGCCCCTATGCTGTACACTTTCTGAGAGGCCTGTTTCTAGGTGGACTTGCTCTTTCTCAACTAAAAAATCATTTTGAACGGGTTTTTCAATCAGGAAAGGATTTTTTTAGGCACATTTGAACCTATTTCGATAAGAAAAAACAGTTAAGGACGATAACTATAAGGGAAGACCCCTTTTTCGATAAGAAAGGACCCCTTTTCGATAAGGAAAGACCCCTTATAATGTCGATGCAAATAAAGTTCAAGTTCAAGACCCCTTTTGGATAAGGAAAGACCCATTTTTGATAAGGAAAGACCCATTTTCGATAAGGAAAGGCAATTCGTAAAAGACCCCTTCTTGATAGGAAAACCCCCCAAAAGACCCCTTCTTGATATTAAAAACCCCTAAGTGACCCCTTTCCGATAAGAAAAGACCCATTTTCGATGAGGAAAGATCTCTTTACGATAAGGAAAGTTCCCTTTTCGATAAGGAATGGCCCTTTTCCATAAGGAAAGACCCCTTTCCGATAAGAAAAGACCCATTTTCGATGAGGAAAGATCTCTTTACGATAAGAAAGGACCCCTTTACGATAAGGAATGGCCCTTTTCGATAAGAAAGAACCCCTTTTCGATAAGAAAGAACCCCTTTTCGATAAGAAAGGACCCTTTTTCGATAAGGAATGGCCCTTTTCGATGAGAAAGGACCCCTTTTCGATAAGGAAGGACCCCTTTGATGAGAAAGGAAGGGTTTACGACAACGAAAAAACCCCTAAAAGACCCCTTTTCGACATACATAAAACATGAAAACCTATAAAATAAGAACAGAACAATCAAGCAAGCAGTAAATAAAACCTAAAGGGTAGGTAGCTGGTTAAAAATAATCTTAGATGCCGGACAGTAACGTAGGTAACATATGGCTTGATTGTTACGAAACGTTTTATCAGACGTCTTGGTTGATTAGTGGGCGAAAGGTTACTTTCACGGACTCCCTTCCGTTGTTCCCAAATTGACAAGTTCAATATAAAAAGGTCTTTAATAACTTATATTAAAGTTACGTAATGTTTTAATTGGGCCCAGTGCAATAACCCTTCGAGATAATCGGTGCACTTGAGCGAATAACAATAGACGGCCTATTGTACCAAAATAATAATATCCGATTCTAAAGCTAAAGGGTGGAGGTGAAGGGGGTTGTGAATAAAAACCAAATCGCCTCTAGGAGTGGCTTGTAAATAAGAAAACATAAAAGGGTAACGGTTGTTACTGTATTGTGAAATGATACTGAATTATGAATGACCCGAGAATTAAATTATAAATTTAGAAGAAAAACAATAAAGAGATAAATTATTAATTTGGTTCCTGTGGCGCCAACTACGCATTTTTCATGGTCCTAGCTCCCACAGGTAAATGCATATTTATTTCCAACTCTAGCTTTTAATAACATCAAAAAGCACCCGAGGCTCCAATTAGAGTCAGTTTCTCCTTGTTTTTACAGGACGAGTGCTTCGCTAGCGGGCATTATCGATCCTCAACCCTTCCGAGGTCAAGGTCATCAGATTTTTTCGCACCTAAGCCCAGAATTATGACATCTACACGAAATCCTTGGGTTTAAAGAGAAGTAAACAACTCTACGGAAAACGACAAGTTTGAAAGAAACATGTAATTTAAAATTTATTGGTCCGCTACTGTAGATTGTGTCGATTATGAAAAGAGGAAATTAGGAATGTCCCGCTTGTCCGTGAATGAAACCGGTCATCAGTCATATTAGCGGATCGGTATTTTTTTCCTCCTATCTGGGTCAATATCGAAACCTAGATTTTGCTACATAATTATTATTTTTGGGATCTTTTCGCCCTGAGGAATCGCAAAAGTACGACCTTGGATCCCCATCCCCCTGGGGGTTTCAGTCGAAGAGAAACGCGCTCTTTCCGGCCTTCGAAAAAAGGTGACTATGACCATAATCCGTACCATCGAATGAATAAAGTCGAAGGTGTTGTTTTGCGGGAGTTACAACATTGAGTTTAAATTCCATTTGTTGTTTTTTTTTATTCCATTGCTTAGAACGTGGGTATTGCGTAAGGGCGTAAGTTGTAACTGCATAATCAAAACAGCCGGATAAAAAAAAGCACAATTTTTACAAAATCACCTTGTGCCCGATTTTCTTAAAGGAGGCGACGTAAAAAAAAGTTCAAAGTGTACTAACATTGAAGCTTCATTGCATATTCAAATAGCGACTTCTTCTTAATTCGAGGTTTTTATTTGGCTTCTGACATCAAATTTTTTATTCAGGGACTAAGATCAGTTGCCAGAGTCTACCGAGCAAAAAGTGCTCCATTTGACTTCAATTTTTTTAGGACCATTTGCAACTAAAATTGCCAAGGTGGCGAATTCGAGTTGGGTTGGCTCGCTGATAACGACATCTTGCTCTTAAGTCCAATATTTTCCAAGACATTTCTTTCATCAGTGTGAAACAATGAACGGAAATTGAGTGAAATTTATATATTTTCGTTTATGAATTATTTAAAAGCGGATTTGGGACGATATGCGTCCACCCCGTTCTTCAGTTCCTACGTTTCTCGAATACAAATCGTTTGATTAATGATTGGCAACGTTACGTTTGCTGTTTTGACCACCTACTGGATCGATGGGAGATAAAGGGCTATGAAGGCTGAGACGTAGACAATATAGAAAAATTTTAGTTTTTCTGAAAAAATTTCATCATGCGAAAAACCGCGCAATTTTTTTTTATATTATAACGTTCTTTTTTTATCGTGAATTTATCGACAAGCGTGGGGTTTAGGATGTAACAAAATCATTATGAATGAGTTAAACCGGGGCGAGGAGCGTCGATTCTGTGGCGGCTCCTCCACCTACGCCCCTTCTGGAATTTTCTCTCCGAAACCCGCTCTAGTTACCAAATTGCTTGAGTGACGCTTTTGAGAACTCGTGGGCGAATAATGCCCAAAGAAGAGGAACGCTAATGACACCGTACGAGACGGAAATTTCGAACAGATGTGAAAGGAGCCGAAGGTCCTTCTCGAAATAACACCGAGTTATGAAAATCTAAACAAGCTTTGAGATGAAAAACCTCTTAGGACTTTATGAACAGATGTGAAGGAGTTTCAAACAGTGAGAGGATAGCGAACAAACGATAACAAGAACAATGAGCCACTTGTTGATCCAGGGGAGTTTCCATATAAAACCCTTTTTGAGTAGAACACAATGGGAAAGCTCGCTAATCCAACTGTTATTCGACGAGTGATGAGTCAAGTTCAAAACGTCGCATTCAACATTATGAGCCCTAGAAAAGCTCTTCACACTACCTCAACTGACAGTTCAAACTGAAGAAACACCTCGAATGTAATAAAAAACAAAATAAAGAACTTTCTTCATTCTTCCTTCCTTGGATTAATTAAGAGATTAGGAGACAAACCGTTTTTATATTAAATTGCGGACATCAGAGCGAAACGGGAGTCATTAGAAGCCTTAATGTGATACAACCCCTCCGACCATTCCCACTCTTCATTCCCCCCTCGGGACTAATGTACAGAAAAACAGGGAGTCAAACAAATGAGCCTTTCAACTCTTAAAGATCCCACTGGATCAAATACAATCCTTTCCTATAAAATAAATGTCTTTTATGTTAAACGTCTTATTTACAAACGCTGTTTTTTAACGATCTGCAACATAGACAATCGTCAAAAACTACTTAGAGTTTATTGATTTCAAAGAGCTCTATCAGGTTTTTATGTAGGATTATGTTTTAAATCCTCTTAGCGGTAGAAGAGCCTTTGATATAATCAAAAACTTTCAATTTGAATCTTATCTTTACACGTGAGATTCAATGGATGCGAACAAGGTCATAAAAGTGAAACTGCGGTACTTTCCAGCGTGTCCATGCTACCTACGCTTATGAATAGAAAAAAGCGTTTGTCCTTTAGAAAAACTCGTCTACTAATTAAAAATGGGTTCTAAGTTCGAATCTGGTTTGCGGTTTGCTGGGTTTCCAAGCGATTTCGTCGTTTGTTAAACTTAAAGCCCAACTTGCCAACTGTCTTTAAGATCAATAGCGGTTGTATTCTAATTAGGAGAAGTAGATGAGGCACGTCATTAAGTACCAGAATGGCACCCCTGCTAATGATTCCAGGGAGCTCGATTGTGCACAAACGCCTTTATGCAAAGGCCGACATTGTTCGCTTCTCGGTCAACGATCCTTTCGAATATCGGTTAAAAATGAAAAGAAGAATAAAAAAAAATTTGCCTTCTTTATTTTTGTCTTATACACTCTAACGCTTGCCATGTTGGTTAAGCGATAATTAAATGCGAGGAGGGGCTTTTGGTATCACCCGTTTGATCTCGGCTTGGTGAGGGTGAGATGTTTTTGTGAGCTACGGTGGCCGTGTCCTCGTGTCTTAATTAACCGCTTCACCGACTTCGGTATGCAAACCCAGGGCGAAACTGCATCTTAAAAAGCTCCTTTTTTCCCTCCACAATTGCAAAACATAAAATTCAAAAGTTTCTTTTTGTCCACTTCAGTGTCATCAAGTTTCCTTTCATTCGGAACTAAGGTCCAGTAGTTTTGACGAACAAAAGAGACTAGCGGACTGCGGTAAGGTGACTGCTTATTTTGGTCTCATTACTTCGCGACTCCATTATTTAAGTCTTTTGTAAAATACGACAAAAAATTATCCGTCCTATGAAAATCGACATCTGTAACCGAGGAGTCTGAAGATAATTGACTCCATCTTCCCTCTAGCAGGTGATTTTTTGTTACATCGTACTTTACAACTTCCATTGTTTTTTTCACTTAATTAAAGCAGGTGCATCCATTTTAAATCATGGGAACCGAAAAGGAGAGAACATAAAATCTGTAACTTCCGAATCTGTGTACAAGATAAAACGTGGCGAAAATGGCCTTATAAAGAGAATTTGCACGATCGATGGAACAAATCGATAAACACTGATATTTTAGAAAACATTTCACCTCGTAAACTCTCTGGTTTTGCCGTAATAAACACGTAAAAGGAATATGGGATTGCAGGGTAAAACGTTATTCCTTGTTATTTATCCTCTGCTTTCATCTCACTTTCTCATTTACTTGGTAATTTACAGGTAAATTAAGGGGACGGTTTTATTTAACTTTTTAGATGGTTTTTTATTGAGTTAATTTTATGGGAAACTATAAGATAAAGTGGGTGTTAATGAAACGTGCCTGTTAATTTGGCCTTGATTTCTTCCTGTGCTATTTTTTTCTTCTTTCTTTTTTTAACCTTTTAATCACGTCTTGAGTAGAAAAAAAAATTCATGATTTGCATCCACCATAAAATGTAGGAAGAAAGTTTTTTCATTTTTTTAAAGTGTAAAATCAGTGGTGGATCATCCAAGTCTGCAAGGGAGGACTTATAAAAAATTCAAAACTACTTGAATTTCGACTGATTCACTAGCCGGGTATGTAATTTTATAGTCTAATCGAAGTCCTTTTAGAGTTAAAAACTATAAAACAAGTCCTCCACCCTCAAAAACAGTTTGAAATCGTTAAAATTTCGGGTTTACCTTTAAAAATTTATAACATCCTGATTTCAAAATCGATTTTCTTGCTACATGTGCCATTTTAAGTCTTAAGGCGGATCCGACAATTAAATTCTACCAAGTGTGCGAGAGAGAGGGAAGATGTCGAAACGTTTTTTCCTCGTTTTGGGCACTAAAAATGGTCCGATTTTTTTTCTGAAAAGCGCATTCTATTTAATTCGGAAAACTCTAGACTGATCTGAGAGCACTTTTTCCGAAAAAAATTTTCTTCCGGAAAATCGGGAAACGAATTTTCCGGGAAAACTTTTTTTCAAAAAAACCAGGTACACGTTTTGTAGGGTACGACGAGATGTTTCCAAATCTGTTAATAATTTCAAAATCGGTTAAAAAACGGCATCGTAATCGCTGTCACAAGATTTAGACGGTGCGGGGAGTGGGGAGCGTCTGGGGTCATAAATCAAGATACGCAGATGACTGGTTAACACACTGTCATTAGGTTGGCTTCAAGTCAATAAAATTTGTAATATGCAGGATCCATTGAAAAATAAGGAAAAATTTTTGCTAATAAAAAATAAACACATTTAATTTAATCCAGTCTACAGAGCAGTAACTTATCCAGGACTTATCCAACAGGACCTTATCCTGCAAAAGTTGATGTAAAAGATTTTATTGTTTTAAAAATTGTGCCGGGAAAGCTTTTATTGGCACTCTTCAAAAACATGACGTTATTGGGACCCAAATGGACCATTAGGTGAAAATGCTCTGTACACTGGACAAATTTGCAATCCTAATAAGATAAAATAAAGAAATATGTAAAAAAAATTGCGCCATAATTTATGGAATCACAATTGCTTTGTACGTATAGTTCATGAATTAAAAAAAATGTTTTCACTCACTTTTTTAAACTGACTGATAAGCAGAGTCGGGGCGAAATGAAGTGGACTTTGGTCCAGCCGATCAGCTCTGCTTTACTTTATTTACGGTGATTACTACTCTCCCTTTTCCCTTATTTTTTTTTTTTCTTCTTAATTTTACTACATATTTTTTGTTTTATTCCTTGAAGATGTTTTTTTTTGTGTGTGGTGTTAGGCCCCCTGCACACTAGGCGGTTTGCGGCGCGGTTCCCGCCTGGCGGTCTTCCAAGAAAATCGCGTCAATTAGCACGACACATTAAAATCCTATGTATTCAAATGGAAACCGCCCAGAGTCCTTCACACTACAGCGGGGCGGTTTCAAAACCGCGGCGGTCGAACAGTCGACCGCGACATGTCGACGGTTCCCGCTCGCCGCTCTGCCGCGTCGGCTTGAAAATACAAAGGGAATGAATAGACCCCTGCACACTAGGCGGTTCGCGGAGCGGTTTTTAATGGCTTTTTAATTTTTTTTAGTTAAATTGCCTTTTTTTTTTTTCTTTATAAAATTTTATTTATTTATTTATTATGATAAAGTTATTGAATAAATAAAATATTGAAATATACAATAATTTGATTACATACTTCATTTTTTTTTTTTACTTTATATTAATTAATTATTTCTTTTTTCAATTAAAACAATTAAATTGAACAATTTCTTTAAAATATTGAATAAATATTGAAATAAACAAATCCAAATCCCCCCCCCAAAATTATTGGGAATGACCTATAAATTCGTGATCAGGAGATCGTCCTGATCACGAATATATAAGCCTCTAAGCCGAAAGCAGCCGTGAGGCCGGCCCCAATAGCCTGCTTTCCTCCGGAAATCCGCTAATAAAATAAAAAAAAAATAAAAAACATTTTGAAGGCGAATTTTTTAAATAATTTTTCGCCAATATCTCGAAAACCGTAAGTCGTATGCGAAAAAATTGTAAATACGAAATTAAAGCTTATTGAATGTAAATTCAATTTTATTTATCAAATGTAAATTTCAAATTTATAGTAATATAAATTTAATTACGTAAGATTTTTTAAAGGCCCAACGTATCCGAGCTACGAGGCCACCAAAACGGTTTTTTTTTTTTCAATTTTGACCGATCTATTCGATCTATTCAAAAAGTAATTTCGTAAAAGTTGTAGAGAATTCAATTATGTACCTTTCAAACACAATTCGCAAAAAAAAATAAAAATAAAAAAAAATAAAATATTTAACGATAAACAGGGGTGGGTGTGTGTAAATTCAGCAAAATTACGACATGGGTCCCGGGGACCCGGTCCCCCCCGTTCGGTGGTGTTGGTTTTTCCGGATTCCGGACTGACTCAACTGAACTAAGGTACTATGTATGAAAATTTTAAAATTCCCATTCCGTCTGAGGCCTGGGCGAATTAGGGCCCCCCATTCATTGAGTGTTGGTTTCGGTCAAGGGTGCTACGGCTATAGGGCGAAAACCTCCGTCAGGGCCCTCCTTTTTTTTTCTTCTTTTTTTTTGTTTCTTTTTTTATTCTATTTATTTATTTATTTATTTATTTATTTTTATTTTTTTTTAATATACATATAAAATGGACAGACGGAAGGACGGACGGACAGACAGAGACACGGAACCTTTGTTCGGAATCGTCTAAAATTCAAAATGCAAGTGAAATTTACATCTTGGAGGACAAAAAATTTTTCGACCTCTTGTACGATCGGAAAGCTTCCACTACCTTCGGAATGGGAGAAGGCAAAATTAATAAAAAGTAATATTTTTGAAAACTCGAAAGAAAAGAATCTAGGGCCATTGAACACCAAAAAAATGCTTTGCACCTGTCATCTCCGTCTAATCTTGATTTACGACCCCCAGACGCTCCCCACCCCCCGCAACGTCTAAATCTTGTGACAGCGATTACGACGCCGTTTTTTAACCGATTTTGAAACTATTAACAGATTTGGAAACAGCTCGTCGTACCCTACAAAACGTGTCCCTGGTTTTTTTGAAAAAAAGTTTTCCCGGAAAATTCGTTTCCCGATTTTCCGGAAGAAAATTTTTTTTGGAAAAAGTGCTCTCAGATCAGTCTAGAGTTTTCCGAATCAAAGAGAATGCGCTTTTCAGAAAAAAAATCGGACCATTTTTAGTGCCCAAAACGAGGAAAAAACTTTTGGGGCCGAATGTGCTGCGATCTATTGACTCAGAAACAAACAAAAATAATGGTCGTCTCCGCCTTAATTAATTCTCTTTAAAAGTGATTGAAGTAGCCAAGATGCCCTCTTTCCCATCACCTCCTCTACAATCCTCTGGTCTTCCGAACATTCACCACTCTCCCAACCCCTCCCTCTACTCTCCCATCACCTCTCCTACAATCCTCTACCATCCCTCATCCTCCCCCCCCCCATTCTATCACCTACCTCTACCCTCTATCACCTTCCTCTACCCTCCATCACCTTCCTATCCTCTCCATCACCTCTATATACTCTCTATTGCCACCCTATCCTCTTACATCACCTCCCCTACAATCCTCAGCTCTCCCCCCAACATTTCACCACCTCACCCACTCTCCCATCACCTCCCTACAATCATGTGCCCTCCCCCATCCTCCCCTCAACATTCCACCTTCTCCCATCACCTCTCCTACCCTCTCTTCCAGACCCAAAAAAAGCTTCGCCGCTGCAATTCTTACCCTCTCTTCCAGACCCAAAAAAAGCTTCGCCGCTGCAATTCTGTAGAAGATAAAAATTTCGGCTTTTTCTACTAAACTTATTTGTCCGGAAGAATTCGCACTGACGGTAAAGAGTAAGCGTTTACCGTAGGTGTTAACTCATTAACTTCACTTCCCCAATCCAATTTGTCTTCGAACGAAAACAAACCAATAAAAAAAATCAAATATTTAACTTATTAATGCTCAAGTTAATAATAATAAATGTATTTTTTCACCTCCTACGCCTTCGTTTCATTGTGTATTTGCCGGCACGTAGCCTGCCCAGGATATTATTTTAAATGAATGGTGTAAATCCTATATCCTTGATACAAGCTTATTGTTTATATCTTCCGTCATCAATCAAAATGCAATATCTTCGTGAAAAATCTAAGAATCGATATTTTACAAGTTGGGTTTTATTGCTTCCTATTCAAGATGGAAAAAAAAACTCGACCTGTTGCTTTCTCTGCACTCTATCTCGACGTCTTCGAACTACAACACTTGAAATACTCCCTATAGATGCCTCTCACATAAGTCCGCATATTTCGACAAAAACTCTCAATATTTCGACAAATGCGATAAGATAATTGCACTACTTCTAAATAGTGCCAATGACCTTTTTGAAATAATACCGAATGCAGGATGTGGGGAATTTAAGATAGTGTTTAGAAAAATAGAATAGATATGAAAAAACAATTGGAGAACTGTGTGGGAATGTGATTTATAGAATATAAAAAAAGAGATAAAAATCTTGGTGTTATCATCTCACTGGAGCCCACTCAAGCTTCTGGTTTACTCGATTTATAAACTGTGGTAGGTATTATAGTGAATTGGTCCACCTTTTAATCCGTTGATCCGGTTCATCAGGTGTCTCGCGTAAAGTCATGTGGATGAAAGAGGGACGAGGACCTTTCGGGTTAACGATCAGATGCTCTCATTGTACTTGCAAATTCAGGAGCCTATTAAGCTCCCTCAGAGACTCGTAAAACACAGATTCGAGAATCGCTCTTCCATGCCGCATATTTCCTCTTTTTACCCCGTCCACCTTTCAATACGTTCATAACGAGAGCTAAAGGAATATTTCGCCCATCTTTACGAGGCAGCTCACAATAAAGTTAAGTGCGAAATCTTGAGACGAGTTGCGAAAGTTTCGACGTGGACTTTTAAATAGCCAAGGTCGAGGTCTGTATAAAAACAACATCAATTCAAACGTCGTTCTTTTTGACAAGGCTCAAAACTCACCTAATGGTCCCCCGACTCGCCTACATGAGTTTGACCGATTTTGGAGAATGAGGAGCCGGTCTCGGTCGAAAAGTGCGAAACTGTCGCGGATGTTAGGGGGGGGGGGCGACGGGAGGAGCGCAATTAACGCTAATTGACGTTAAAGGGGTAGCCGAACGTAGGGCGGAATGGGTTAACGAGCCTCTCCTCGATTCCACGATGCCAACGAACTTGTGTCCCATCTCGGAAACAAATTAAAAACCAGCAGACACCAAACGAAACAACGGATTAGCTTCCAGCTAGTTTTGACATTCGAAATATTTGAGCCCTAAAAGTTACCTAGAAAAAAATATTCGGTATCTTCTTTGTATCAAAGGGAAAGCTCAATCATCGAAATACGTAATTGCCGGTAAATGATTTTTCAATTGGAATTCCATCATAGCCGCTCTGGAAATTTTATGGTATTAGGATCACCTCCCATTACTCGAAAAAAGTGTTTTAAAGGGTCACCTTTTTTTCTTTCATTGTAAAAAATATTGTTTTAAAAACGTGAGTGAAAGATAAAAATTGATGTCTCGCCTTCAGAAGGAAGATAACTTTGTTTCGTCGTTGGTTCAAACAAAAGAACCGTTTTTATCCTTTTAATAACGCCCTTGTATATAATAGCGATCCTGGCAATACACATTTTTAAAAAAGCCTTGAAGTTCTTTTAAGTGACAGAAAAAGCGGTGCGACTTTGACCCAGAAATGCTTAAGTATATGGGGGTGGTGAGAAATTCCGTGATAAAATATAGATTAGTTTCGAAATGAGGCTAAATTATGGTATTATTTCTTCAATGTAGTTTTTAAACTATTTCATTCTCGTTTGCGAAAATTGGAAACAAAACGTGACTAAGATCAGTTAACAGCTTTGAGTGTTTTATATGGTTCTAGACTGTTTGTTTGCTTTCCATGGGCTAGGAGATTCCCACATGCATTATGTCATTAAGTACCCATCATGCATATTACCCACATGTGACTCCAATGATCAAAAAATTACTTGAAGGACATCGGATTTTGCAGTTTTTGGTTAAAACGAAACGGATAATGAGATTTACCCCATTGGAAAAGGCGGATTTTGAAATTTTAATTAAGACATTCTAAAAATTGTTTCTAGTGCATCAAGATTATTTTTCTTTCTAATGACGCATTTGAGCATTTCTCGGCCGTTTCCACTTATGTCGTCAAGACTTTTTTCCTTTTTCGTTTTCAAATTGGCGGATTTAATCGGCTCGCGGTTATTGGCAACAAATTGGATTCACATGGATTCGCTCGGGCTAATAACGATTACCTTACTAGGAAGGAGAATTGTACGGAAAGATAAAGGAAAAGGTCTCTCCTAGCAGTAATTGGTACCGGACCGGTTCACGAGTTATACACAACAATAGATAAGGAATATTTTATATACAGCATGGTCGAAAAATATAAATAAAAGTACGAAAACCTGGCGTGTAATATAGTGGAAAATAAACTTCTAGTATTGTTAAACCAAACGACATTTACGACGAATAAAAATCAAAACAATAAAATATTCTGAAAAGAAAAACATTAAAATTTATGGAAATATTAAGTTATGACAAGTTTATTTATGGCGTTTTCCCTTTGTCGTACATTTTAAGACCTTTAACCCCATCAAAATGCAATAATATACCAAATATTGTACAATGACGTCATTATGTTCGCTCGTAAACTAACGATTTCAGAAGTTACATGTTAAAACGTTTATTTTTCTATTTCGATTTCCATTCAATTATGGACTGCGGATAAGCAGAGTTTGAATTTATTCAAAAGTGCGCCACCTTCGATCTCATCATAAACTAGGCCATTCAATGATTAGCCTCATCGATGTAGTTTCAGGATCGGGCTGCCATCATTAGAATTCCATATTGGCCAAAAATACACTCAAAGATGGACTTTTCTGTGTAAGTAATAAGTTTCAGTGTTGCCTAAAAAGGGTCAAAGTCCACCACATTTGACAAGGTGACTCTAGTATACATATTGCATTTTTGGAGGAACCAAGGAGGGTCTCAGCACCGGTGAAAACACTAGGCTTACCTTGGATCACAGTAAACCTTTATAACATTCAGCATAAAGAAAAAATCGTACATTTCACTGTCCATTCCGGTTAATAACTGAAAAGACTTTTTCTAGCCCTGCTCCGAAAGATAGTGGCTTCCGGCAGAATCTCGATTTTCTGTCCGTAATCGTTCTTTCGCTTTTTTTTACTCTGTTCGACTTCCTTTGTCGATATCAGACCTTTTTCTGTCATTTCCTATTATTCGCAAATCTCTTGAACTTCGAAGTTTGTAAACAATATTCGGGGGAAAAAGAAATCGAGTTCAAGGATGTCATTATAAAGTCCAATAAGGTTCGGGGCGCGTTTGCTGCGAGGGTGGGACAAAGTTATTACCCGTGGATAATGATGTTGAAACAAAATGACTCCGTACTTGTTGCAACACTAAATAGAGGGGGATTCGTAACTGCTTTTTCAGTTTTGCTTCTCAAGTTCATCAGTTTTCTTTATAACCTTTATTTATATTGCTTTCCTAAGGATTAAAAATAACAAGGTTATGTATTGAAAAGTGATAAATCGTTGGGTCGGGCGGGAAAAATAATTGTCGGACAATCCTTTCCGCTAACGGCGCTTTTTGCTTCCCCGGACCGCCTGCAGTTTTATTGCAAGGTCTCCCCTATCATGAAACGTTTCGACACAATTTTGCGACTTAGACTAATTTCTATTGTTCTTTTAAAAATATAAGATCTATGCTAAAAACGTGAACTGGACGTTAAGATAAACATTTTTTATTGATTTATTACCCCGAAGAGAATGTTTAGCGTGAATAGGCGGCCTCAAACTTTGAACATTTCGAGTGCAATGATAGAATTTTTTGAAGAATAATTTGAGTTAATTTTTAAGTGTTGAGTCCATAAAATGACGTAGTTGAAGACTTTGAAAGGACTCGAATGGGGTCGATCGGCCGAAGAATTTGTGTTTCCGTTTTATTTCGCGTTTTTTTCCCTCCTTGGGCTGCACTTCTTTCAAAACGAACCGGTTATTTTATTGTATTTGTTCCGTCTGTGTGAATCGTCCGAAGAATTCGACGGATTCGGATTATGTCAAAAGGTCGGCGTGGATCTTTTCCGAATGAGTCATTTCCTGAATTTTATAAAATTTTCGTTTCTGTCGATAGAAATCCGTTAGTCTTAAAACAAATGATCCCTGACACCCCAACTCGACCTGTTGCATATGCGAGTTATTTTCTACGTCAGTGGTCCATAACTATAACTAATTTAAAGTAAATATATCAAAATGTTAATAGGTCCGGATGTCCGAAAACCAATTTTGACGAAAAGCACACTATTTGTGCATTGCGTCACGAAAAGACCAAAATATCCAGCAAGAAGAAACTTGGAATTTGAGCGATTTTCAATAGAAAAGGGTCAAAAATTTTTCGTCGTCAATATCCTTTTGCCAATATGAGTCCAAATCGACCACCCATCCCAGAAAGAAAAGACATTCGAGCATGATCCAGATAAATTAAATAGAATATCATGAATGATAAATTGAAAACTAGACTTGTAAAAAGCAGGATGTGACTTTTGTCGGCTCACGTTGTCAATTACCATATAATAAACACGTTTTTAAAATTTTAAACAAGGCGTAGGATTATCGTCGTAATATAAAACCGAAATTACGTAGGGTTGGCCGACGAGTTCGACGGGAGGGGGAGGAAGGGGTTGAGTGACTGCTGTAGTAGGAAGTGTTGGTGACCTCAGCTTCCCCTTGTGGGAGGATATCGCGATGAAAAATCAAGGTCTTGACCAATAAGAGAATGAAACCTGCTCGATATGCCAAATAGGTTAACTACCTCTACAAAATCAAAGAATCAAATGCTGAATAAGGTAAGCCACATACCAAAATCCTAAATTCGGTTTATCAATAGCTTTTCCTTCTTTTAAGGACGGGTAGTGTGATTTAAAACTAAAAGTTAGATTACCAACGATTAATTCAATTTAATGATGTAAATAAACTTTTTCGATGTGCACGTAATTCAGGTCGTCCTAGTCATATTTCATTCTTGAGATAAAATAAAAGCGGGAACGTTATAATTCTTTCCAAATATGAAAGATGCGAAATGAAGATATCAAAACAAAATTTTTGAACAAGAAATCGTGTGTTTATCTCGATGTCGGTGCCTCGGTTTCCCATAAAAGCGAGCGTTGCGCCACTCGGGCGACACGGCCGCGCGTCTCCGTGAAGGGGGCTTTAAATCCCACGGTCATTCCCGTCTTCTCGATATAGTTGTCAATTTGCCTGACTTATGTTCTCGTGTACTTTCACTTTTTATACGCCCAACGGGGGGTTTTTGTCAGGCTGTCATCCCGAAATTTCCTTTATGTAAAATACTCCCGTCTGGAAACCACAATTTGGTCTGGACGAAGAAAAAAAACATAAATTTTTAGTATCTCATTTATTACGAATCGAAGTATCGAAAAAAAATGTCAACACCCATTTTGAAATTACTGTCAACTTTGACCCCCCCTAACATCCTTCACATTTAACCCATTTTAACTTATAAAAAGCTTGATTTACTGCCATACAGGCTGTCACAATCGTCCAGGAGCTAATGTGGTTGAGTAATAGGTATTCAAAATTTGATATTATTTTCTTAGGTCAAAAAATTGTAGAAATTAGAGTCATTTAAACTTCATGAAATGGTGCCGCATTGAAAGTGTTAACAGGACAACAGATAAAAAAATCTCGATCAACAAATTTTTATTACTCAATTATTGCTTCCGGACTAAAAAAAATGACATAAAAGCCCTTCGAATTTTTAATCTGTTTTTCCTAGTAATTACTGCGACCCTGCCTTGAAAATTGGGTTAAGCGATAAGCTGATTTTTCGACTAATGGCCGGGGTCAAAATTTCGTTTATAAAATTGTTTAAAATCTAAAAAAGTGGGACAAAAATAAGGTTTGACATTTATGGTCGTAGCATTTGTTAGGTAGCTAATCCTGAAATCTCGGTTAGAGTTGATGGTAGGTCATTAATTAACGTGATGCCCTATCCGTCTATTTAAACTGCATGATGCTCCCTTGTAGGAATTCATTTGTTATTGCCGTACAGATATGACAAGATAACTTATGACTCAAGACAAAATATTGTAACTTGTAGATGTTATCGTTGTATCAAGGATCGATTTTCAAATTAAACATAAGGAAACGTCATTTTTTTAAATTGTCAGAAGGATGATTTTATAAAATTCCATTTTCCCGTTTCTTAAGACGAAATGGGCGTTTCATCGTATAAGTAGACGGGTTGTGCTTCCTTTAATTTATGCAAAAAACACTTGAGAGTCGAATGGGGGCAACAGTTTTCAGCCTGATACTAATATTTTTGAACTTTTCTGTTTGAGGAACGTTTTCTAAGCGTATTCGTTTAAGAATTCTGAAGGTTATTAGGATGATAAGCGTTTAAGCGATTGGAGGAATAATGACTAGTTTCTTTTCTTGTCCTTGCTTATTATAAAATTTCCTAATTACAACCTGTTAAAAGAGTGCGTCTGATCACGAATTTACATAGTAGCCGTGTTTAGGATTCGATAAAAAATAGGATTCGAGGATTCAAAATGAAATATTTCGAGGCGGTCATATTTTCATGAATTTACGGCCACTTCTTGTACCCACGTGGCTAATTAAGGGAACAGTAAAGCGAGCAATTAACATAAATTTTTTAATGGTTTGTCGGTATGCTACAATGGATTTCTCCTAAATGAAAAATTTCATGAAGAATTAAAGTATGGTGGATGCATACTTTGGCCATTTGAGTGGATTTTTCCCTCGAACTTGGGTATGTAGTGGAAAATGGGGAGTTTTGGAGAATGTGGGGGAGGTTTGGGAAAGTGGGGGAAGGTGATGGGAGGATGGAGATGGGTGGTGGATTTGTTGGCGGTGAGGTGGGATGGGGAGGTGAGGGGTAGTGGAAGAAGGTGGGGAGGGGTGGTGGTTGTGGGGAGGTTTGTAGAGCCCCAAATTTTTGGGAGACCTCGAGGTTTTTTAACCTGGGAATTCACAGAAGAAATTTTCATCAGGTTTTAACCTTTTATAGTTACCTTGAAGGTAAAATACAAAATTGAGGGCGTTTTTCGGAATTCGACAATTTCTCATCGTCTCGTCAATTTTTAAGTTCTTGTTTTTGGTCAAAGTTTCTATCCAAAAAAGTGCTTTTTCTGCCATGAGCAGGAAATTTGGTGAAAAATAAAATTTCGACTTATGGCTCTAGAGCGAAAAGTACGCCCACTTAGTGACATTTAAATAGCAACAAAATTTTGGCTCCCATCAAGTTTTAAAATACATTTCGATCTACAAATTAACTAAAGAGATGCTTGCTTTATTTATGTCGACTTGTTTGTTTTGAATTCCTCCCGAGTTTACCAAGAAAAGAATATTTAGAGAAGGTGACATAATCCAGTAACTTGGATCGGTTTAGAAAAGGAAGGGGGTGTCGTCGCATCGGAAAAATACATAGACACGTTATAAACGTTCGCTTTTCAATAAACGTAAAACAAGGTGTTTATATTAGCGGTTTTAGTAGTTGTCCATGTTTTAAAAGATAAGGGAAGGGAAGAGGGCGAGCTTGGCGGACACGATAACTTCATTAGTATAACTACTCACTCCTCGATTTGTAACACCTGCACACCTCTCGCATGTCTTGACATATTAATGCATGAGATCAACAAAAGTCAACTTTTTACAAACAATTTCGGTTTAAATGTTTATAGAAAAATTCCCAGAAAAAGTTCCTCCTACATGCCAAAATTGTCTGGGATTGAAAAAAAAGGTCCATAAAATTTTAAAATTTTTCTCAATGGCAGGAGGTAATGCTATTTTTTTAAAAAAGGCCTTAAAAAACGTTAATTCAAGGGCGCATAAAATGAAATGTTACGCAAAGAGTAATCCAACCGTCCTGGGAGACTATTGTGTTGCTTCTGAAAAATTAAATTACCCAGAGCGTTTCTGAGGGATTGCTTGGACCGAGAGGGAGCCTGGGGAGAATAGGAGATTGCATTTTAACCTTGTTACCTTGTTTAAACCCTAATGAAATCCGCTACCATAAAAAGTATTTAAGTAAATGTTTATAAACACCGTATTGCTTTTTTCCCTCATCTTCTTAATTAGTCGTTTCGAAGCGATTAAAAGATCTAATGGCAGTTAAATATGCAAAATTCAGTGAAATCCGCGATTTAGGACATTGAAAATAGCAGACAAATTTTCATCCGAATTTCTTTCAGGGAAATGGACATTACCAGAGTGCCCACAGAAGATATCCATGAAAATTTCAGCAAATTCGGTCTATGGAGTTCTTTCATTCATTCATAGGGAACCCTCTTGGAACTTACTGGGAACTTACCTCTTATTCCACATCAGAGTACTAAAAGAGCCCCCTTGCCTCACCCCCCTGGGCAGGGGATAGGAGGGGGAACTTAGCTCTACAAATCCAGAAAATTTGAGCAAAATCGTAATAAAATTTATTTTCGGTGGAGTCAAACCGACAGAAACGGAACAAAATTTGTCCAGAATCATCCACAAAAGGAGATTATCATTTTGGATGACCAAAATTTTTTAGACCTCTTGCACGATCACATAGCTTCTACTCACTCTGATAAGTGAAGAAAAATATTTTTTGTAAAATTCGTCAAATGGTACAGCCACTCATTTGATGTACTGAGAAGTAGATCATTTTGTTGAGAGAAAAAAAAAATTACGATGGGAAAACTTACTGTGATATATCCTCGAAAGTGTCGTGCATGTGTAATTTGATCATTGGGGCGGGAAGAGGCTCACTCTATCACTCACTGGACACAACTGACTCCTGAGTCCGGGCGCCCCGCGGGAACGGGGAAGGGAATTTTCACGAGTCGAGTCGAGCGCGGTCTAGAGAGGCGGTAGAAAAGCATTTAATATACCGAGATCGTTTAGTGTTTTTAATGCTCTTAAATGGCATCCGCCTTTAATTATTTATGTAACGGGTTTACGAGTAAACGAAGGGAGGAAAAGAGGCCTTCGGAGAAAGAGAAATACCCAAGACAATGGTCAATCCAATACCACACTAAAGCTATTTTGCGAAATCGATACCGGCATCCATAATTATATACTTCTTCGCTTAAAAAATAATAAAATTCCTATTAAACTTTGCAGGAAACCTTTCTAGAATTCAAATTTTATTTAGCATTAGTTCATCTCCAGGTTCGATGGTAGCTATATCACCAAGAAAATAAAGTTATCTGGTTATTCAGGAAGTGGCAACGACAATGAAAACCACAATTATGCTAAATATAAACAATCTAAAGATATTAAAATGTTCTAAAATTAAGAGTTAGACTCCTAAAGTAGACTTTTCCTTTTGCGAAGAACAAAATTTTTGAATGGACGTTATCCAAATGTAGAATATCAAATATAAGAGAAATTTGATATCTCTTGGTCAAAAAGGGTCAAAGTCCACTTAAGTGTCTTCATCGTCGGAAGATGGTAGACTCGATTGACGACCTTGTTAGTTTTAATTTATTTATTTTTTATAAAAACTACAATTTTAATTGACTCGTTTTTTAAAAATGATTTGACGTGAAATTCCTCATTCCGTATAAAATCCAAGGATACGATTATAACTTAATTAGTTCTTCATCAATCTATTCCACGTGATGATTACCGACATTTTTTCATATTTTTCATAAAAGACCAAAAAAGGAATGTCGAGAGGGAAAAAATGTTGACCTTTAGTGCTCATTATTTGCTCCATATTTAATTGATTACAAAAATAGTTTAAATTCTGGCTTTCTCTTTAAAAATTAATGTTGAAAGCAATTATTTTCTCAGGGTATTAGTTAGAATTGTTACTTTACGAGCTGTTACCTGAGATTGACTATTTTTCACCTAATGAAAGCGATAAAATATTTCACTTCGTGCCATTTAGTCCGGAACCCATTATTCACGGTCAATCTTTCGATTTTTATTGACATGCACTAATAAAGAATGCAAATTAATATTTTGTTCGTACATTGATTCCGAATTGAATTCGAGAAATGGAAACAATTAAGTGCGTAAATACGAGGAGCTTTATTTGAAGACTATAAAACATTTTTCGGATTGACATTGAAAATATGTAGGAAGCTCGAAGGGAATTTAATAACGAGTGAATAATGACTTGGAGGCCCACTCGCCGCCCAAAACGTAACGCCCAATTTAAAACGTGGAATTCGACTCCGATTGTTTGGAGGAGAAAAAGTTAATAAAGAGTTAATAATTTGAAAAGTTGGTTATCCTGATTGGGCGAATTACCAACACAGATAAAGTTTTAGAGGGACAAACGTGACGTGAATATCGCGTTTTGAATACGAATCTTCTAAAAGTTGTTGTTTTGCCTATGTTGGTTGGACCAAATCTATTATTATCCCATGGGATTTCAATTTCGATTTGAAATGGAAAAATATATTTAAAAAATAATATTTAATGACTCGGAAATGAAGTGATAATAGGAATAAGTTAAGCGTGCACGCATTCAATAAATGGCAGATGTTATTAATTTGGTCCAATTAAAAGTGTGCGACAGGTGAAGAAAAAATGAAGGTCAGTGTTGCCAGTTTGGACGATTAATCTTAAATTGGGCAACTTTAAAATTGGCCCCATATGTAATAAATCGTCCAATCTGGCAGCTATTCCTCAGAAGCCCTATAGACAGTGTTGCCATCTTTACAAAGCTGCTGTTGTTACTAGCCCGATTTCCAATGAATAACACGGTCTAGCTCAGAAATTGGTCTCATTGTTGCCAGTTTGGGCGATTAATCAAAAATTTGGTAAATATTGCAGTCGAGTTACAGTGTAACCAGTTTGGGCTATTTATGTATTGGGTTACGTCTCACCCCTCAGTGGCCAGTGGTGGCTTCAATGTGACAGTAGTCTTTCCTCCTTATACTGTGCATATCAAGGGCCAGAGGGAAAAAAGATGAAAGTCACTTTTTCGTTGATTTTGAGATATTAGCGGTATGTAGGGGCTATGAAGGAGTACTATCATCTGGTAAAACAACAAGGGGGAAAAGACTAAAGTCGTCCGAAATTTACATGAAAAGATTCGGGGTGAGGAGGGAAAATAGATGAATGTTACATGCATTACTTGTTAGCTGATTTTCATTTTTCTTAAAATTACTTTTTGATCATTTTCATTTCCCCCCCCGCCCTTCACATCATGAAAAATCATCCCTCAATTTTTAAAGAAAACTTCAAATTAAAAAGGGGAAAAAAATTAAATGGTATCGTGATCGTAGAGTAGTGAATTGAGGCTAACCTGATTGGCAAGAGTAATAAAAATGGAAATTGAATATGGAAATGTTTGGAAATTGGATGTTCGCCAGGGTATTTTTCTCTGTTACAATTCGTGTGGCCTTGGGTAAGGGAAAAAAAGTCCATTATAAGCCCCGGAGTTTGGGGTGAGTAGAAATTTCGCTGAGAGATTCTCGTGCTTTTTTACGTAAATAATTCTTCATGTGTCTGAGCCCGTAACGAATGGTTATGACGTCGGATAAAGTGGTATACTCGATTCTGGCTGTATATTTTGTAAGGATTAGATACGTGTGGTGTGTCAGAGAAAGGGGGGAAAACACCAAGAGAGAGAGAAAAAGGAGCGAAAGGGTTTGGTTTGTTTTAAAATTTAAGGTTAAATATGGGTCTGACCGGCAGTTCTTTTTTTCCCCCGGAAAATGCTTTTCGGATTGTTTTGAATACAAAAATTGGTTCCTCTTTTGGAAGGTCCATTTTTCCAACTTTTAAATTCTTTACCAGTGAAAAATTGTTTTTCTTCTTTCTTTTGGTTGGTCCAAACTTCGTGGTGAATAATGAACGTTTTAAACGTCAAACTTGATTTATTATCAATTCTTTTCATTTTTAATTTTTTTTTATCACACAAATTACAATTATTACCTACTTAGATATTACTTGGATGCTCGGAAAAAGGGCTCGGCTACAGTATTTCAGACTCGCCAAATTATGTTTACACAAAAATAGGGTTTGTTTAGAACCACTGATACCTTATCATCACTTATCGTATAGGTTATGAAAGATTCTGACCAACTTTGGTGGAGTTAGGTTAGGTGGTAATTCTAAAGGCAAAAAATCTAATGCTTGCAGGTTTATTTGGTCAACAACTGAATTCACAAAATGGCAGTTATTTTTTGTGGAGACAAAAAAAAGGGGATAAATGAAAGCTGATAATCGTCAATAATTAGAAGATAATACCTACAAATCCTCTGGTGATCCCCCCTTTTACAAGTGACGAAATCGCATGTCCTAGAACCGGTTATACGTATTTAATCCGCATTGAGACGTATGCTCGATTCAAACCCCTTTTTTGGGGTTTCTCCCCATTCATCTACCGGCTCCCGTTTTTATCGAGAGTTTCGGAATGGACCATCCGTCCGTGGCCGACGTGCACACCTGGAACCGCATCCTTCGATCGTTTCCTCCCCCTTCGCCCTTTATGCCGGCACTTTACGCTCCGGCGATCACTCGCGTTTTATCAATCCCGGAACCACCCTCCCGCCCATTCTCGTTTCAAATCTGTCAAATCTGCGTAATTCAATGGAGTGTCGGTTACTTCGTTTTTTAACTCCCGACCCCTCCTTTTTCACTTCAAAAATAATTTCGAAACTTCTTTTTTTAATTATTAGATAACATTATTTGTAAACCCTCTTGAGATTAGTGTAAATCACGCTTTCCTAGACATGCTTTTGGTTTTAAACCCTTGAATTATTTCGCTTTTAAAAGTGAATCAGCATTTCCGGTCACCAAATTTTTTTTTCATATATAGACAGTCAAAAAAGGACCCAAAACCTTTAAAAATAATGAAATCATGGCGCTAATATGGAGTTGATTAGGCTGGCAAAATGTCAAGAATCAAGTAGGCTCTATGTTTTTCTGTTTCATCAGGGGTGGACTTATAAAATATGAATAGCAAAAATTGATAAAACTTGTTTCCCCCATTCATAAACGCGTTTTGTGAGTTTTTACAGACTTGCGAGACTAGAGGTTAATTAGGCTAATAGGAAAACAGGTATTCCGCATCCTGGTCTTCCCCTTATTTTCTTGTCGAGATTCCTCTTTGATTGTTGAAGGCGGAGACCTCAAATGCCTTTAGCGGGACTCTCGGTCTACCCTCTCGTGACTTATTTACACATACATAACAATAACGGAAAAACGTTTACGCGTTGTTTTGCGTCCGTTAACGGTCGCCAACAAAAGGACGCACCTCGCGGCAGCTAAACAAACTTAATGATCTCATTGAGATGAATTAAATACGCTAAACACCCGCCCCCCCGTCGATGAGCCGTATAAAAACCGGACCTCTGAATGAGATTTAGCCAATTGCAGGGCAATTCACTCTCTCTTCCGCCCGGTCCGAAAGGGTTCTCAGCTGCCCGAGCACCCCCATTCATAGATGATTTACTGAGGACAAACAAAACACTCGACTTATTCACGTTCGTCTATTAAATACCCATAAGCCCCCTCTTTTCAGTTATGGATATTTATACAAATAATCCCGTTAATCATATTTCCTTTTTTTTGTGTGTAAATAAACTTTCCGAAGCCATCTGCAGCTAACAATTTTTAGCATTCTGCAGGATCCTTGCGAAAGTCACGATTTTTCTTGCGGAGATCAATTGACTATGTAAAGCGTGACTTAAAGATGTGTCAGATCTTGTAATCTGCTTTCCACATTTGAAGAACGACAGGTTTAACGAAAGGCTTAACGACAGGATTTCTTTTGACGGGTTGACAAGCAACCTCCCCTCCCCCGGCCACAATTACACTCTCCCCCTTTTCGACTTCTGGGGGATTCTAAGTTCATATGGAGCTAATAGAGAGCAAGTTGCCCGTGAAGCAACGGATGACATCTGCCCTGGATTAGGACATCATGGAAAATGCGAGTTGAACCGAAATGTGTCAACCGTCCCTCCCTCGCTATTGTTAAGGTCAAACTTTGGTCATTTTGACCAGGATGAAAGAAAGAAAAAGCCGAGACTAAAGCTGCATTTTGTCAATGAAAGGATTAGACGCTTTTGTCTTGTTTCTAACTCAATTTTTCGGACAATAGATCCTCTTCACACTACAAAATCAATTTACTATAAAATCGTTGACAAAATCCTTTCACTTTTTTCAGTCGAGAAAAAAAGTACCATTGAAAAACAGTTTACTGCGAATGTCACAAATCTTCGGATGGCTTTTGTGGATGCGGAATTTATGGGCGTTTGTCACAAAAAATATAACGAGGGGAGAGACACGTGGTGTTTTTATTAACTAGAGGGGTTTGGATTTAGGTGAGCATTGTTGTGCAGCTGTCAAGTGGCCAGGGGGTGATCGAAATTCGGAAGAAACATGTCAAACTTCCGTAATAAGTGTACACAAATCGACTTCGGTTAATAGAAAATTGAAATCTGGACATTTGGAGTAGTTTCGTTGTCATCTTTCTTCTTCGTCAAGGGGTCTTTTTCAGCAAAAAAGGGTCAAAGTTCTTTCCAAGAGGCTAAAAATCCACTAAAAATTGTCTTCTCTATGGAATGAATGAGCCACTGTCTCAGAAATCGGTTTACCTGGTGTATATTGGGCCCAATTTACTTTTTTCTCTTGGGGAAATTTTTATATTCTTATCCTAATAAAAGAGCAGAACACACCTTTATAGCAGTAGGTTAATGGGCTACTCCAGATTATTCTCAATATAGAAAAAATTACACAACTTGTCTGCTTGTTGAACCTGCATTACTAAAAAATGTCTTCTGATAAGCACAAAAAGTTGTTTAATCTGATAAAAGTTGCCAATCAATGTCAAAAAGGAAGACTAAAAAAAATTGATAACGAGTAGTATATATACGATTTTAAATTTGGTGTCTTATTAGTTGAATTTAAAAAAATGGCAAAATCAGTGGTTGTTTTGATTGCCCTCGGGTTTGTGTATGCTGTGGCGAGTTCCAGTGATGCAGGATTGGACTGGGTGGTTGATTTGATTATTGATAACATACGTGAGGATATGGTTAAGAATAATGTGAGCAGAGCGCCCGTCCCTGATTTTGAGAAGACGATTTCTGAGAAGTTTATGGGCATTTCGTTTACGGCAGAGGTGAATGCGAAGAATGGAACTTTGGGGAATATCAGCACCGTTGAGAGGAGGTCGAGGGCCGAAATCGTGGCATCCGGAAGTGACGACACTGTTACGATCATTTCCGAGCTCGGTTTACGCGATTTGGAAGTTGACTACGAGTCGTTCTCTGCCCATGCATGGGGAGCCCAAACCCAAGGTAAAATGTCAGCAAAATGCTACACCGATTCGTTCGCCTTAAGCGTTACAGCGAAAAGTGACTCCTATGGAAAATGCACGACAACGGTGAACTATGCGAATCTGACTTCATTGGGGAAATGCACCGTAACCGTCGGCGAAGGTGGATTCACGAATTGGTTCAGAGGATACCTCTTCCAGTTCCTTTTGAATCATTACGAAAGCGACATCGCCAATGTTGTCAACGGACAAATTGAAAGTGTCGTCAAAGAGAACCTCGAAAAACAAGACATGTGCAAATACCTTCGAGCTGAACATTTAATCACCAAAGATCACTAAATTTTGTTAATAAAAACTTTTTTTAAATAAATAATTAATATCATAATGAAGTTTCTATCAACCAATCGACCATTTTAAGTTAGGTGGATACAGTCGTAATCTCAATGTGACTTTAAGTTTTTTGGGAAGCTGATTACGAATTTTTGTTTTGCTTATATCTTCCTATGGATTCTAGCGACCTAATTACTAAGTAGAGAATGAAAGTTCATAAGATGAGCTATAAAATCTAATAATCAATTATCCAATTTGGCCCAGCCGTTTGGCAGCTATCGACGGTCAATGCCCCATAAGTATATTGAGACAATTTTGGTTTGATGGCTGTCACCATTGCGGAAGAATCTTTCATCAGATTGTGCACGGACGAGGTCCATTTTAAAGGTAATTTAGTGCTTATGGTTGTAAAAGTTGTCCCGATACGTTATTTCTAATACCTTTGTCTCCAGAGCGAAATGTGCAAGTAAAAATTTGAATTATCGATCAATTTTCGAGCACGTTTTTGGCACTGGAGCCAAAGCTGCAGTTTAGCCTATTAACTTTTGATATAATGTAAAGGGCTGTCTTTTTGCTAAGAAATCGATCGTCGTTGTTTCTTTTCGATTGTGGCCAATAAAGTGTTTAATAGCTTCATGATAGTCCTCCAACTTCGTTATCTTTTGATCAAAAGTCAAGAGGCAAGACTTCATTCTGGCACTCATAGTGCTCAATTACAAAAAATAAAATAAATAAAAAAGCTTTTATTTCCCATTGACAAGCATTTGACTCATTCTCCATAAAATCGTATCCTTAGGGTTGATGTAATCACAAAGATTATTTTCATAAACGAATGGCTCCAAAATCGACCTGATTTGTGAGTTGACGATGTGAGCGATGTCTTGGCTATAAATATTGAGAAGAAATGAGAATAAATAACCACGAAACCAGTTATTAAAATTGGAAGGATCGAGATGAACGGAACATCGTCCGATGGTGCTTATGTTGGCGTAATTGAGGGTCGACTCGCATTCGTTCTCTGAAATAAAATGAGAAGTTATACTCAAAGTGAGGCTGTCCCCGGTGCAGCTCGCAGTCATCCTCCCTTCCGATTTCGATCCAAAAACTTCAGCGGTGAAGTCTTCATAAGAGACTTCAAATTTCGACAAACCAAACTGCCCCATAATGGTCGTCTTATTGGCTCGTGGCTCCTTTATAACGTCTGCTGGGAAAACGCGGACAAGAGTGCTCGTATCTCCCAAAGTCCCTCCTTTAGCAATAAGAACTGCATGAAATGGTATCCCGATAAACTTTTCCGAGATTTCAGTCTCAAAATCCGATATTTCCACTCTACTTTGATTTTTAGCTATAACATCCTTTCGTATATTCTCCACAATTTTATCTACGGTCCAATCCAAAGACGTATCGCCCAACACCGAACTTACTAAAAATAAAACCAACACTATCTTCATTTTCTTGGTACTGTTTCCAAATAAAATTTTAAGATCATTTTTATAGGACCTTTTTTTATCTTTAGCAAACAAGGAATTAGCAAAATATCGATTTATCTTTCATTTAATCCCGACTTATCCAAGATCCTGATCTTTCCATTTATTAAGGACACTTTTTTATACTTTTATTATTCACTTCGTCATCACAACAGGATTAAACGTTGACGATAAAAAGATTAGCACTCCCTTTTTGGATATTTGTTAGCTCACTGTTTTCAAAATATTAATTTCGCATTATTTTAAAATAGGTTGCATTCGTCCAGCCTTGAACCTTTTCAGGGGACAAGAGTCCCCTTGCTTCACCCCCCTAGTGTTAAAAGTTTTCTTCTTCCTAGATCGTTATGGGTCAGCCCCAAAATGGATAAAAAATTTTTAGAATGCTGTTGACAAGTCTGACGTTAATTCACACAAAATCCCAAATCATTTTATAAGTGAACTGAAAGAATACGCTCTACTTACACCCACTCGGTATTTTCTGACAGTTGAATTAATTAATTTTTTTTCCTTTTGGCATCAACCCACGACTGTTGACAGGGATCAGCCACTTTTTTTATTCATATTAAACATTAGAAGGGATAAAACCGTCAATTAGTGCTTGAGGGACGTCAAAACATTTTAAAAAATTTCCAATTTTGGAAAAAGGAAGAGCAGATGAAATGGTGCATATAAAAAAAAGTTTAATTCGTTAGGAACAAAAGAATTAATTCCATTCTGCACTGGTTTCAAGTTAGCTCCATTAACCGGGGTGTCTGGGGCGGGTGAAGTTCCCCCTTCTGCTAACAATAGGGGGTCATCAGAGAGACCGATGAAGAGAAACACCGGTTGTCGTCTTTTGTGGGTTTTCAGGGCGTCCGATTGTAATTTGTCATCATTTACAGGGTCCCTTCTCTCGTTATAGAATCAACGTAGTCTCTCATTTGCGACATCGAAGCCAGAGGGGTAGGACTGGGGCGAAATCGCATCTGGAGATTACATTTCCTGTACGTCATTGGATGTGTCACGTTAGTCGGCGTAATTTATGTCCCCGATGATGAACTTCCGTCAGAAAACCCAATTTGCATGAAAAAATAAACCACACCATTTTTCAACTTTTAGCCCCTATGAAACTCGTAAATAATTTCTTTTTAAATGAATAGGAATAACAAAAAAAAAACCCAAGCGAAGTTGGTATTCCGCCTGGGAAAATCCTAAAAAACAGCATTGAAGGTAAAATTTCTCTTGTTTCGTTTTTAAGCATTTGAAAAAGCCTTTTGTTTTTTCAACCTTTTTGTTTGATTTAACAGTAAAAGGTCTGGTAAACGTTCTCTCTAGGGAGCAACGTATACAACTGATGTTTATACGGCTATAAGATCATTACCGTTCCGACCTTATCTTTTTTTTTAAAAGCACTTTTTTTTATCATCAAAGTCTATTATTTTAGCCATAAATCAAAGCTGGAAGGGCTCCGAAAAAAAAGGTGGTTTTTATCACGTTTGAAATCAGGGAACTAATGTAGTTGTTCAATGTCGGGGACAAGAATCCATTACGTAATAATTGGTCGTAAACAATCTGGAAACATGTAATTAAATTGGAACCCCTCCTCTTGTTATCTTTGAATTTTCATACCCCGAAGGCTATTTAGGGTAGGCGAACAACAGAGCGGACAATCCCGGAGGGTATTATTTTTATTTGAGTGGCGGATTAGGGCCACAAAAAAGCCCTTTGGTGATATGTGGAAGCCCTCAAGTTTTTTCAAACCGTTTATCTATAAGTGTTTTTTAAAAGAGTCACTTTTTATGCTTCAGAAACGCCATCAACGCAGCATGTACTTGAAAAGTTTAAGGGGGATCCGACATCAAAATTCTACCAAGTGTGCGAGAGAGAGGGAAGATGCCCAAAAGTAGTTTCCTCGTTTTGGGCACTAAAAATGGTCGGAAATTTTTTTTGAAAAGCGCGTTCTCATTCTTTTGAAAAACTACGTACTGTTTAGGGGGCAGTTTTTCCGGAAAAATTTTCCTCCGGAAAATAGAAAATCCAATTTTCCACCAAAACAGAAATTTTGAAAAAACAGGTAGTCATCTTGTAGGTTTTGACTTTGTAGGTTTTGTTTTGCTAATATTAAGAAGATCGGATGAATAGATTCGTCGGTACGAGATTTTTAAGGATTAGATGGTGCGGGGAAGGGGAGTTATATTTTGGGGAAGTAAAGATGACACATCACTCTTACTCCTTCAAGGTCATCGAACTTTTCAAACGGCTTAATTTTTTTCTCTCTATTGTGAGATTGTTAGGTAGATTTTCCATTTCATAATATTTAGTCAAAACCACAAAAGACTCATGATCAATATTCCCCAAAAATTTAGTTTTTCTTTTCTTTCTGAACATATTTTAAGGCTGTTTTTCACCTAAAACCTTAAAATCGACATTTTAAAAGTCAAATTATCGTCCAAAAACCTCAAAATCAACATTTGTAAAGCCCAATTTTCGTCCAAAAACCTCAAAATCAAAGTTTAAAGAGCCTTTTTTCTTACAAAATCTCAAAATCAAGGTTTTAAGAGCCCAATTTTCGACAAAAACCTCAATATCAACTTTAGTAATGCCCAATTTTTGTCCAAAATCCTCAAAATCAAAGTTTTAAGAGCCATATTTTCGTCAAAAAACTCAAAATCAACAATTGTAAATTCGCGTTCGTAGATTTCAGAAAATTTTATAAAAACAAAACTAAAGATTATTAAGTTTGCTACAAATTTGATCTACTAAGATTTTTTGTAGGACCAAACGTTTCTGATCCACGAGGCGACAAAAACGCTGGATTTTCGATTTTTACCGATGAAAAAGTCAGATTTTAGAAAAGTCAGTCTGCAAAGGATAAAAATTTAAAATTACAGAATGATAACATTGTAGAAAATAAAGCAGGCAAATGGTTTCTTGAAATAAAACCGGTTTGAAGAATCCTGACCTTGACAAAGGGAAAATTTATCTTTTCTCCCCGCCCCCCTCATTGAACTCTTATTTAAAAATCTCGTACCGACGAATCTATCCATCCGATCGTCTTAATATTAGCATATTTGGAATCAGCTCGTCAAAACCTACAAGATGACTACCTGTTTTTTAAAAAATAAAGTTTTGGTGGAAAATTGCATTTCCTATTTTTCCGAGGAAAAATTTTCCGGGAAAACCGCTTTCTAAACAGTGCGTAGTTTTCCGAAAGAATGAGAACGCTCTTTTCAAAAAAATTTTCCGACCATTTTTAGTGCCCAAAACGAGGAAACTAATTTTGGGGGTGATAGTGCTGCGATCTCTTGAATGAGAAACAAACAATTCTGGAGGGAGAATCCCCCTTAACTTTCATCAATTTTGGGATTGAAAGTGTGTAAATCTACTGATTTTTATTAGTGTCCTGGGATGGCAGCCTACATAATTTTAAAAATTGAAAAGCTTGTAAGAAACATGGACAGATTTTTCATGCAGAAACTACCGCCTACAAAAGCCTTCATAAAAGATGTGACATGTCCTTAAAAAAATAGTCATACATGGCAGAACACATTGCCCCATTAGTCAGACTATAGGGAGATTATTGTTCTGTGGAAAATGATTAATGAGACAAGTTCGTCCTGGGGTGGAAAAAAAGTAGACAAAAAAAAGAGACAATCCACCTCTGATGCAGATTTGATAACGGAATCGAAAAGGGACCGAGCAAAAGCCCTTTTGTTTAACCTTCACTCCCCTCATTTCCAACGTTTTGTCCCATCCGGGGGTGTCCTATGAAAATATTATTATGCTAATTACAAAACAAAAATAATCTCCAGTTTTCCCTTTTGTAAATTTCTGAGTTTATTTTTACAAAATTAATTAGCTACTAGGATTAACTTTGATAATTAGGTAGTAAAAGGAGTGGAGTCGCTGAAAAACGAGTAATTGAAACTTTTCTCATGGCTAAAATTCTTAGGAAAAAGGAATCATTATTTTCTTTGCATTGCAATTCGCTACTTATTTTCCAAGGTACCACGTGTCCCTAGCAGGGCAGAGGAATAAAGTTTCTTATATCGTATTGCCGGAGTTATTTAACAAAAATTGTTTGATTTCGGTTGGTAAACCTAAGTTTTTACAGTGGCTGAAGCTTAAAAAAGGGAATTGAAAATAAACATTTAGATCCCCTAATTCGTTGTCATAGATGTCCACTAAACGGATTAGAGATCGGGTTTTTTTTATCAGCGACCCCTTTTTTTCGATTAAACCCTTCTGGAAATCCTGGGTGTCAGACCTCGCTTACTTAATCCATCTTTTGACATTCAAATCCCGTGACAATTTTGGCAGATAAGGGTCTGGGGGGGCTTGGGCGTAGGTCCCTCGCGCGTGACGCCATCCACACCTGCTTCTGATGGATTGTAGCCGACGACGAGTTTTTTCAGGGATTCGATTGTTCCCTCCCTTTCGACAGACGCAACTGACAAACCGCGTCACGCCTTGTCATATCAAATTTGCTGTGAAAAAAATTAAAAGAAACCTTTTATTAGGTCTCCCTTCTCAAAAGGGTTGACGATTAACGACTTTTACTACTTCAGTAATGAAATGAAACTTTTACCCATGGATTTTCCGTTTGACCTAAATAGCTAAGAAAAATCAGTCGTTTCCCCAATTTTTTTTTTTTTTTTTAAGGAAACAATATTGTATTGCATCGTTTTTTATAGTTTTTCGATGGATTAACAGTTATTTTCACCCAGAATTAATTTGACCAAAAAAAAACCTTCGATTTTACCTAATTTTTATTGATATAGACGGAAAGTCGTTTACCTATCCACATTATCTTTGTTTATGGATCGGAAAAATGTGATTTTGCCCAATTTGGACGGAAAAACAGTCGTTTGGAGCCAATTTCTTTGTGTTTATAGACAGGAAATAGTGATTTTGCCTTATCTTTATTAATTTGGACGGAAATACAGTCGTTTGGTGCCAATATCTTTGTGTTTATAGACAGAAAACAGTGATTTTGCCTTATCTTTATTAATTTGGACGGAAAAACAGTCGTTTGGTGCCAATATCTTTGTGTTTATAGACAGAAAACAGTGATTTTGCCTTATCTTTATTAATTTGGACGGAAAAACAGTCGTTTGGTGCCAATATCTTTGTGTTTATAGACAGAAAACAGTGATTTTGCCTTATCTTTATTAATTTGGACGGAAAAACAGTCGTTTGGTGCCAATATCTTTGTGTTTATAGACAGAAAACAGTGATTTTGCCTTATCTTTATTAATTTGGACGGAAAAACAGTCGTTTGGTGCCATTTTCATTGTGTTTATAGACAGAAAACAGTGATTTTGCCTTATTTTTATTAATTTGGACAGAATAACAGTCGTTAATACCCAATTTCTTTGTGTTTATGACCAGAAAACAGCCAATTTTGCGTAATCTTTATTAATTTCGGTCGTTTATGCCCAATTTCTTTGTGCTTATTGACGGAAAACAGTCGTTTTTCCCAAGTTTCAGTGATTTAAACTCGGTACTCCAGACATCTGACTGAAAACCAGAACTGTCCCGTTTACCAGGGAAGTTTGGCACCCTTATTCATGGTTGTTTCTTATCTTGAAAATCAAGGAGAAGAAAACGGCTGAAAGCATCTGCCTTCCTTAAACGATTTACAAATTGGTTCTAATAAGGATATCAAGGAGCTAAAATAGGTGATGAATCCTCTTAATTAAAATGAAACAGGTGAAAAGCCAGGTGGGATTTTAGAAAAATTATTTCGGATGGCGACCTAACGGGTCTTCAGGGGTGAGCCAATTTTCTAAGACCCCCTGCCTGGACTAAAAATCGTTTTATTGTCCGAGCGCAAAAGGGCGATGGCAAACGTCCAATTGTGGCCGATTATAAGTTCAAAACACGCTATGAATTGATGTTTCTATGTTTAAAGAAAATGCTTTATCATGAATTATTTTCAATAATACTAAAAGGGGTTTAAGGTTGTCTCGTACGCCCTTAATGATCCCCTCAAGTGCCGTTTTTCGCCAGTTTACGACCAAATGAAATTACGAAAAATCTCCTCTTTTCATTTTTTTAGAGATTTTCTTTTTGTTTTTTTTGGAAAGTCAATACTTTTTGAGAAGTTTTTTTTTCTATTCTTTCTCGCACGAGTCAGTTATTGATTAGGGTACATTAAAACATAATATTATAACGTACGCTCGTTTATGAATGGCATTCAAAACAACCCCACCCCTTCTTTTTTCATGTTTCCCTTTCAAGGGCTACGTTGCGAAAGGACTTTTCAAAGGGAGGGTTGGCACAATAACATATTTTTCATTCATATCTGTTACGTCGAACATTGTTGTAAGAAAGAGGAAGATTATGAATAAACCCATGACATCATTTTGAAGTTTTTAATACGTCACTTCTTGTGTAAGAATTGCCATAAAGTAGAGAGCTCGTAAAAGCTTTGTTCGAATGAAAAGATGGAAAACTATTCTCTAAGTACCGTTATGGGAAATATGCCTAGTAATATAGATAAAAGACTTTTTATATAAAATCTGGTGCTCCTGCATAATTGGTTTTCCGGTTTAGGCTGCTTAAAAGCGTTTCATCCAATCCAACAAATGACACTCATGCCATAAAAATTGGTCCCATCAAGACTGCTAATTTTTAAATTATTTTTTAATGTAGAGCCTCAAACTTTATTGCGAGAGGAAAGCAAACTTTTGGTTTCAATGGTCAAAATATGTGGACAATCGATTAGCACAATTAATTCAATAAAAAGTATTGGTCCTGGAGCTTGCCCAGAGACACGAACTTTCTCAAAGGTCTACAGATTTCGGGGGATCCATAAATTTCGGGGGAAATGAATCCTATTTTTCTAACATAACTTGAATTTGGTGATAATTTTATGAAAATGAGACTAATTTCACTCAAACACATTATAATTACCTAATTAGTTAATTAAATAATTAATTTTTGGAAAAAAAAAATTTCAATCATAACATGAATTTAGTGATAATTTTCTAAAAATGGGACTAAATTCACTCAAACACATTATTATTACCTAATTAGTTAATTAAATAATTAATTTTTGGAAAAAATTTTTTTCAATCTTAACATGAATTTGGTGATAATTTTCTAAAAATGGGAATAAATTCACTCAAACACATTATTATTACCTTATTAATTAATTAGTAATTAATTAATTAATGGGGAAAACTTTTTTTAATTTCAATCATAACTTGAATTTGGTGGTAATTTTATGAAAATAGTACTAATTCCGCTCAACCACATTATAATTACCTAATTAGTTAATTACTTAATTAATTAATTAATTTTTGGGAAATTTTTTTTTCAGTCATAACTTGAATTTGGTGATAATTTTATGAAAATTTGACCAATTTCACTCAAGCACATTATAATTATGTACCTAATTAGTTAATTAATTAGGTAATAAATTAATTTTTGAGAATTTTTTTTTCATTCACAACTTGAATTTGGTGATAATTTTATGAAAATAGTACTAATTTCACTCAAACACATCATAATTACCTAATTAGTTAATTAATTAATGGAAAAACTTTTTTTCAATCATAACTTGAATTTGGTTATAATTTTATGAATATAGTACTAATTCCGCTCAAACACATTATAATTACCTAATTAGTTAATTACTTAATTAATTAATTTTTGGGAAAAAAATTTTTCAGTCATAACTTGAATTTGGTTATAATTTTATGAAAATGGGACCAATTTCACTCAAACACATTATAATTACCTAATTAGTTAATTGGTTAATTAGTTAATTAATTAATTACCTAATTAGTTAATGAAATTTAATCGGGATCACGTGAAGATTATTTGGTTAAAATTTGGTGAAGATCGGACCGGTAGAAAGGCCGTAGCACATTTTTGCAAACGTTAGGTTAATTACTTAATTAATTAATTTTTGGGAAAAATTTTTTTCAGTCATAACTTGAATTTGGTTATAATTTTATGAAAATGGGACCAATTTCACTCAAACACATTATAATTAAATAATTAGTTAATTAGTTAATTAATTACCTAATTAATTAATGAAATTTAATCGGGATCACGTGAAGATTATTTGGTTAAAATTTGGTGAAGATCGGACCGGTAGAAAGCCCGTAGCACATTTTTGCAAACTTTAGACAGACATATCTCCGCCATTTTGTCGAATTTCAAAAATCGCTCTCGTCACTTTCAAGATAAGCACGAAAGAAAGATTGTGTAAAAATTTCGTGAAAATCGGATGAAAATTGTGGCCGTGAAGTGTTCCGGAAAAAAGGCGACGGACGGACGGACGGACGGACGGACGGACGGACGGCCGGCACCACAGACAAAGTCATGTCCGACAAAGATCAAAAGTCAGTTTGACCCTAGGGGGTCTGGAAGACCCTTCCCCAAAAACCCGAATCCGACGGTATTACAATAACTTCTCTTTGAGAAAGTTAAAAAAGAGTCAGATAAGATCCCCTATGACTTACAGAACCTTTGAACTTCCCTTATTTCATCAGAAGATAAACCTGAAGGGTAGCTTTTAATTTTTACACTTTCGAATGCGATACAATGACGATATTACAGTTTCGCAATGATATTACGTTATGCGTATTGAATAGGAGGGATGTTTTAATTTAAACCGTGGGATTTTCCTCGTAAATTGTTTGCCCTTGTAAGCCATTCGTGGCAATCTAAGGATGGATTCTAGGGGAAAACATGAACCCCCTTTTGTCCTCCGGATAATTGATTTTCATCCGACAATAGCCAACCAATTTGGCGTTACAAGGCTGATACAAACTACAGCGAGGGCTCAAAGCAAGAATTTCTCCTTTTAATCTCAAGTTTATTAATTTTTGAAACATTCGAGAAATCAATTCGGAGAAATTCGTGAAATACCAAAACGTGGTCCTGAAGGATAGAGTTGAGATAAAAAGTGACATTTTATGTCCAAAAAACGTGGTTTCCTTAAAATAGAAGCTATGATTAATATTTTATCTGCTCGAGGTAGAAAAGGCTACCAATTTGTCAATTGTTTCAGAACTCCACAGCAGTTGGGAATTGAAAAACGTGTTATTTTCCCCCCCTCCCCTCTTCATCCGGATATTAGTTTTTTTTGTTGGTTGATTTTAGAACAATTTTTAGCGGAAAAAAAAAATGAAATTAATTTTTAAACTAAAAATTCGAGGACAGGAGGCGAGTCGGTTTCCAAGCTCCTGACAGTTCATGTTACCCGGATATTCGCATCCAGGTTTTTCGATGCATCGGGGAGAATTGGACCTCCGCCACTGTAGAATTTAATGAGATCGATCCTGTCAATTAAAGACTGAATAGAAGGTGTCTTTCATATCCTCAACCACCCCGACCTCACCAAACATCCCCCCACTCCACCCAACCAACACCAAACCACCCCTACCTTCCCCCAACCACCCCCACATCCCCCTTCAAGGGTTAGGTGAGCGGTTTTGGCCTCTCGTAGAATGAAAAATATAAACTAAAATAGTGCTTATTTTATATCACTTTTTGCATTTTGTCTAGATAATAGTAGGCAAGTTCGGTTTTCTCTACTTATGGTTGCTCCTGTCAAGTTTTGCATTGGCTGGTTTTACGCCACTTTATTCTCGGTATAAACATATTACGTACAGTGGTAAAACCCATCAGTGCTATTGTGTCAACTTAAAACCGATACATCGTTCATTTTACGAGCTGAGCCATAAAAAATTTCAAATGGGCTTTAAAATTTTATAGGTACCTTTAGAGAGCACATATTGTGTTTCCTATAGTTCTTCCCCTTCTTAAAATGTTCCGTGATGGAGAGCCATGACTCTTACAAGACACTCAGTAAGATAGGACACGCTAAACTCGAGGGCAACGCCACCGATACTTTAACCACTTAGATTTGTGGATAATACCCACATAGACACTATCACTCACATCAGTATTGAGCAATTTCTTTTAAACCGAACTGCCAAGGTAGACTCGATATTAAATTTCGATCATACAATAAAAACCAGTTTGCTTGGCGTAGAGTGAAAAATACAAATGACATCTGGATGCCCTAGGCTTCTTTTTCTGAAATAGTAAAGAACGGTTTATGTACATAATCAACCCCCTTCTTCCACCTTTTTGGTTCAAAATGAAAATCGTTCGAGTGTCCAAATTGGTCCATTCTGATGAATTCCGTTACGCCTTTAGCGTTTCTTCTTTTTGAATATTTGTCCATAGGGAAGTTAAAGAGTACAATAGAAATTTTAATTAGGGTCCTCTATGCATACTGGTAGCTTTGTATTGGTTGAAACTATGACCGATCTGCCATCTAGCGCTTTTACCGTGGACTACATCGCCTGATAGTAGAGATCTAATCCGTAGGGCTCTGGTTTATCAATTCGATACTAAGTACATACTAAAATTGTGGATTCAAAAACGATCTTTGTTTATTCGATGTCAATCACAGGTAGAAGGATCATGGAATGAGAAAAAAAACTGTGAATGGTTTCCTAATGTTTTGTACTATCCCACAACATCCAAAAACATGTACATACACTTGAATCGTCATGTACATAAGCATTCTCAATTCAAGGTTTTTCTCGTAGTTTTTCCAATGGAGTTTTCTAAAAATATTTGGTCCTATGGACTGCTTATGATAGTTTTTATGCTAAATTACTTTTGTAATAGGATGAACTATCTAAAACAAAGCCTCATTTTTAAATTTTCATGAACCCTGGTGCTCCCTGTCGTCTGTAAGTACCTGAAATGAAAAATGCCTTAAAAACTTAATGATGAGCTACACGCGTGATAAAAGAGGCGCAGAGGTAAATCGAGGTCTCGGAAGTCTCGGGATAGCCAAGGGAACTGTTCCGGAGCCAAAAAATTCTTCTCAGTTAGTCGAGGGCCAGTTCGCGGATAACATGTCTGCTAAAAGATGACTGTGAGTTACCAATATGAGATCGCATCCTCAACGAGCGGAGGATTCACGAGGCTCCTTTTCATGTGGAAAGGAAGCCTATGGAAGCTCATTTATAGAGAACTTTTCCTCTTCTTAGTCGCCTTCGGCATCCTCAGTGCGCTATATCGAAACGCCTTCACCCTCGAACAAAAAAGGTATCGTAACTCATCCACTCCTCAATCCAGAACGTTCTCATCTACATCCTAAACAATAAATCTCATTTATTTTAACATTATCTACCAACTAGAGTTCCAGATTTTCATATTAATTAATATAATAATGGGTAAAACAATGGGTGCTGAGAAACGTCATGGATTAAACATTGGCAATCTAACTACAAAATTATAGGAAAGATTGCCAAGTCTACGATTGTTAAAAGCTAAAAGATCATGGATTGTTTATAAAAAATCTTCAGGGAATCATTTAGATATCCCTGATGCTGTACCCTACCTCATCCTTAATCCAGCTATACCTGGATATATTGTTCGTACATAGGACGACTGATCAGTCTTCCCCAGTTTGATTATAACCTCCAATGGCACTACTCGTCCATGAGGTCAGAGGTGCACTCCGATAGGCTATTGGAAAAGTCTAATCTGAGTGAATTTGCGTTTAGAATAAAGTAAATTCTAGAGCATTCTAATGGTATGGACATGCAGCATATCTTAAGACAAACTATGTAATGGTCACGTGGAGAAAGGATAACGTTATTGCATCATCTCAACCTGGAAGAAGACCAGATAGTAACCTAAAGTCAATTTGAAGTTTGGAACCAAGTTGGTCTGCACCCAAAAGGTTATATTTTGTCAGCAGGGACGACGAGTGGGGATAAGTTTTTATGACTTTCCATTATCTGGGACGAGTTGGACCACTCCCGACCATCTTCGTTCAATGGTCTGCTGCACTTCATTATTTGAATGAAATTGACAAATGAAGACCACCAGGGGCGAGTATTTAATTCCTAGGCCATAGTTTTGTTTAAAAATATTTTCGAGGAGGGGAAAAGAACTTCATGGGGTTCAGACGCATGCTTCGCTATTGGTCCTTTGACCCGCAGAACCGGGACGCAATGCCCGGTCAAACTATCCCAGACCCCTAGCATTCGTACAAGGCTCACCACACAACTCCCCACGCGGGTGCGTCTTTACGTCACTGTGAGGAAAAGTCCACTAGTTTGAGAGCCAAAAAATATTGGAGTAAAAGATGCATAGAATGCCGACAATAAACAACGTTAAATAGGATCTGAAACTTAAAATTCGATCAATTTTTTAAGCATAAAAATGTATCAAAAAAGTTATGGGATCACAAGAAATAGCATTGTGCAATGATTTTTTTTAGAGAACCAATAATGAAATCTGATAGATCGAATGTAGGTGATTGAAAAGGCGGGAGATACGACGCGACGCTGCCTCGGATTTAGGAGGGAGTCGAGAAAATTCTCCAAGTCTTTCACTGTTTCAGTGAGACGAGGGCCAGTTCGCGAATAACATGTCTGTTAGAGGATGACTGTTAGTTACCAATATGAGGTCGCATCCTCGACAAGCGGAGGATTCACGAGGCTTCTTTTCATGTGGAGAGGAAGCCTCTACAAACTCATCTACCGTGAGCTTCTCCTCTTCCTAATAGCATTCGGCCTCCTCAGCGCGCTTTATAGGAACGCTTTTTCACTCGAACAAAAAAGGTATGAGTTAACACTAACAAAACTGCCTACATACCAACAGTTCAGACATAAAATCTCAGTTTTTCGTTCAATCCAGCCATTCCTGGTGCTTTTCTAAACTTTGCAGATCCAGTTGGGACATCATCTACGTTTCATTTTTTGAATCAATAGGGACAATCATCAAAGTGTCTTCTACAAAGTGTTCTGAGCTGTAATTTTTTCCCTCATCCTTCACTTTACGAAAATCGATGACATCAAAGCTGTTAGTGTATAAGATGATCTTCAAATTATAGCTTCTTCTTTTTTAATTTTACTTTTAAATCAATTGTTTTGGATCTTTGAAATAAACAATGAGAAAAGTGTGTATTCGACTATCGTTAATTAACTCTGGTTGGTTCAAAAAAGTGTGTCAACAGTCAAAGATGGCTTTGGGTGGTGCTGATAAGTTGCAAATAGATGAATCTCTTTCAATCTGGGACGAATTTAATAATTCAATTATTTATCTGCACGTTGTTTATAATATTAATTGACGTTAGCATTTTATTTTATATACGTGTATCTCGTCAAAATAGATAAAAACGTTATCCACGTAATAAATTGACGTTTGCAGAACGTTAGAGTTATCAGTAGAAAGAATAGATAATCGTAGGTAATCTTATATATTTCAGCAAACGATTTTTACGTTTTACGCCTAGACGCTGGCAGGTGTCCCGGTTGTATCAAGTTGAACAGTCTTAGCATTGTTTATAAATAGAATTAATATTATTGTAAAAAAAGAGAAGAAATGGGTCGTAAAAATATCAACACGTTTTTCTATTTATCTGGAAACTTTTCACTTTCAAAACTCAAACCCCTCTACTAACTCAAAGCAAAGGTTTATTGTAAACTCTGATAAATTGATGCTGTTTTCTTTATCTAGATTTTTCAATATTTCAATTTTTTTTTCGTAGGTTGAAGTCAATGGTTATTGAATTTTTTCTATTTAAATAAACCGAATGTGGCGAAAAGCTAACAAAATGCTCTTTAGGTCAAGGTTGGTCCTTAATATTGTTTAATGCTAATATCAATGAGTCTATGATATTAGTTCTTGAGACTCTTGAAAGGCGAATATGTACTACCAAACTTGTCTGGTTTGTTTGTGTTTCTGCATCGTTTTTGCGTAATGTTTCCCATTTTCATGCTGCACTATTCGAAATTGGCCCTGAAAGCGTGATTCCATTTAAAATGTCAATTTTACACATTATTCAAAGTACCTATTTCACGTTTAAAACTGGAATAATGTCATTTTTTTATTGTTTTACTTAAATATTCGAGGTCGTCGTTGTGTATTCCAAATACCTATGCATATTTTCTTTTGTTATATCACTTATAGCTTTTCTATGTTCATTTTGAATTACTTATGTTTACTTTTATTAAAAAACCCTATTTAACTTTCACGTTGTTTTTTCACATTTCAATTAGCAATAGAATTGGGAAATTTTTTTGTGGACGAAAACTTATTTTGAGCTCCCTAAATCAATCAACTCTCTAATCTAAGTCAATTCCCTCAAAATACATTAAGAACATCCAAATCGTTTCCCTCAAACCCTATGTGTACATCCAACTTTTTTGACGTCCAAAAACTTGCATTTGTAGAAAATGAATAATGTCTTGATTGCTTATAAAAGTGTTTCCAAGTGACATTGGGGATTCCGTTTTTGTCTGCACGTGAGGTATCAAAAAAACCTATTTTGAAAAACGTATTAGGTTTTCAAAATAAACATTTTCAAAAGTTTAGAAAATAAACTTCTCGTTGATCTTTCGTTTTGATCGCGGAGGTTTTAAAACATCACGTGGAATTTGATTCCTTCAACTTATTTCTCGAAAAATTTACGGTCGACTATTAAAACACGGGACATTTTATTGGAGTATATTTTTTATGCCTAGAAGAACGGTATGGTTCTATTTCTAAACGTGGGGGACCTCAGCCGACTAATAACGAACTATTTTCGTCGGAAGAGAAAGACAGAGAAGACAGAAAAACACATGCAAAACACATCACGAAACCTTCTCAAAATGCAGATAAATGTGACGTCACTAAAACAGTTGTTTTGTAACGTTGAGACAAAAAATTGTCGGGAAATTTTTGTTTAAAATAGAAAACTTTTTTTTCTTCTTCTGAAAAGTCTATTTTAAATAAAGCATCTTCCGTTTTCAACCGCCCTGTACGAGATTTGGCATGTTTACACAAGTCCGTGCAGATGACCTACGGCGTCAACCCTTCCCTGTCAACGACGCCTTTTTTCCCCTCTATCTTGTTTTTTTAGATCATCATTTTGTATCAGTTATTTACTAAGAACCCAATTGTTGATAGGAGATTCTTGAGTATATTAGGTCGTATAAGCTACCAATTTTTTTGAGGTCTTAGAGGTCTTTTATGCGGAAAATGCCACTTCTGATAAACGATATTGTGTATTTTTGGCCTTGTTCTTACACAGCAACATGTTTTGGCCGACAAGTCTTGGATTTTCGTAATTCATTTTAATTTATAGACTTCAATCGACATTCCCAAAAGCTATAAAGAAAACTGCCAAATTTGCATATTATGCTAGAACTAGGTTATTTTTAAGCAAGCGATTAATTTCCGTGAATTTGTATAATCGTCCTCCTTATAACTGGAATAGATTACGTTAATTTTTAAGTTATTTCTTGGCTAGGAAGTCGTCGAATGAGGTGCCAAAATCAATGACGTAGCCTTATGTCGTCATAGCTTCCGTCATAAAATTTTATTTTTAATTTCTTACATAATTTGAAATTAGGTTTCGTTCAGGTTAATTTACTGATGGAATAAATTAATTTTGATTAGGAATCACTATGTACATAAACGGAGTTGGGGAGTCTTTCGGAAGAGACTGTTTTGCCAACATTTCGGATGACTCACCTGTTCGAACAAGACAAGTCCACTCTGCCAACTATGCTCTACCTTCCAACTCCTCACTAATTCTTAACGGTTTTACAATAAACAAAAACTATTTACGATCCATTCTTTGGGGGACGATTTCGAAATGGCGCCCTTTTCGCACTGCGTTGTAGAATGGAGTCTGTTGCGACTAGGGAATAACTTCAAACGAGGGATTCACGTTGTTTATTATTTGAGCGAGTTTTTTTTTCTCTTTCATCTGCTCTCACGGAAAATAAACACCAACTTTTTATCGGGCATGTGACAGGGCAATAGGTGGCTCTAATTTATAAAATTTCCCGGGGTTGGATACTCAAACTTTTTACTGAAAAAGTGTCATTTTTGGTCTTTCAAAGGCTTCAAAATGTGTAAAACATCACTAGATATCATAGTTTTAAGTTGGAAACATGACTTTTCTGCTTTTTGGTCTTTAAACTCATATATCTCCAAAACGGTTTGATCTATGGGAATGAGACCATGGGCTTTAAAAAGAGGCAAAAGGTCAAAATCCTCATTGAAAGAAGTCATTTTGGCTTTTCAAAATTATTCTCAAATTCGCCACTTTTTTTCTAGTGCAGCTTCCTATGTAATTTTAATGATTATCAGTGGTGAGTTTCATGAAGACATTAACTGATGTAGGTGCTCAATTTTTTTCGTATCTAAATTAAAAGTTGGCTCCCGACGTGTCTGGAAGCGTGGATAATCTGATTTTCTGCTGTCTAGTTAGAAAGTTAAATATACACTTCTTACATTTTGTCGTTTTTGTTTCAGATTGTTCGAGAAAGTCGTGATTTACTGTGATACATTTATTAATTTAATTCCACTTTCTTTCGTATTGGGCTTTTACGTGGCCTACGTAGCCGGACGTTGGTGGCAGCAGTTTATAGCCATCCCCTGGCCAGACAAGTAAGTTTGCTAAACGTTCGAATCTAGTGCATCTTTACCTTGACCAAGGTGAACAGCCCGTTTATATTTAGATAGAAGGATGGTTAATTATAACAATAATTTTTCTTTCCCCTCCTCAAAATCAAATGAGTTTAACAAACCTTGAAGTTTTAAAAATAGTCAAAAAGGGCTAAATTATCGGCCTTTCAATCTGCGAGGAGCTATAAATCTTAAGACTCTTAGCATTGTTGAAACTTATAAAAATATCAAATGACGTCATAGTTGAAGAAAATTTATACCTCCGATGCAGAAATTCACATCAGAATAACGCATTTCTATAAAAGGATGTATAGTCCAATTCCAGAACAACTGGGAATATCTGCTGTTAAAATCGTAAGCTGGTCTTGATCGGATTAGTAGTTTTGTCTCGAATGCCAAAAACATCAGTCTCTTCTACCTAAACGCTCGTTTTTCCCAATTTACCATTTTTACCCCTTTCTGGAGCTGATTTTTCGCTTTTTAGTAGGTCATTGATTAGAGCACATCCCCAATAATCTCAACCATCCCTAACGGTGCCCCCACATCCCTCATCAATTCCATCTCCCTGACCCCCCTGGGCCTCACCATCCTCCCCCACCTTCCACCCAAGATTCCCCCACCTTCCCCCCAAGATCCCCCCACCTTCCCCCAAGATTCCCCCTTAGAAAACCAATAGAATAGACCATGAAAGTTAGAAAAAATGCATCCGCTTCCTGTCATATTTGACATGGATTCCTTTACAAATATGTAATGAAATTAACTTCTCTATTGTTTTAGAGTTATGCATTCCTTGGCACTGTACGTTGGAAGTCAAGACGAACACGGGCGAATACTTCGACGTACGCTTATGAGATACCTAAACCTTTCTTTAGTATTAGTACTACGTTCTATAAGTTCAGCAGTAAAAAGAAGATTTCCTACAATGGAGCATCTCGTTGAAGCTGGTAAGAAAACTTTTGATAGTCAAAAACACTTTTTTTATCTTTTCAAAAACCTGTGCCAACTGGGTCATCATATTTTTTTATTTAGATCCCAGAATCTAGGTAACAACAGATTTTCTGGTCCAGTAGGAATATTAGAAAAAATATTTTTTTAAGCTAATAGAATATTCATTTCCCTTCAAGGGATTACGGTTCCAACTTGAAAGTTGACAAGTATTAATGATGAAGGTGCTAATTTTAAATGGCTATTTTGGAAGAGACAGTTGGATATTTTGCTTTTTTTTTAAAGGGGGATCGATTTAGTTTTTAGATTTTCTGATTTAAGTTATCAATTTTCTACAGACAGCCTACCTTACGAATTTTCTGCCCAGGGTTCATGACGCCCCTCGAGCTGGAGATGTTTTCGTCCGTTCCAAACTTAGAGTTTAACACGTATTGGATACCTTGTACCTGGTTCATCTCCCTGCTCAAAGATGCTAAAAGAGACGGAAAAATAACGGACATGCAGGGACTCAAATTGATCATGGAGGTAAATAAATAAATTTACTGGTCAATCTTATGGGGAATAAGAGCTATTAAAAAAAACTGCTCAATAAAATAAACTATATAAATATCAATAAAGTCTGTCTAAAATGGAGGTTACGGGCGTTAAAAGGTACAGTCATTCATGCTGGAAGGGATAAACTCAAGGATTTTGCATGCAATAACTTGATTTTGAGGTTATAGAAAAAAATGGTAAGTAACAGTGGTGTAACCTCCTGTTATCAGTTAAGTAGAAAAGCTATGAAAGAACCTCTGGTGTTTTTTAGCTAGTTTTTTGTATCATTCTGTCTGAGAGGGTCAAAGTCCATCTATAATGTGTCAAAAAATAGTCAATGTCGTAAAAGGTCCTCTATTCATTGAGCTAAGCTTGTTTTATCAAATGAACGGCTTTTTTTAGGTTTTATGTATCTAATTTGAGTTAAATTTAAGCCTAGACGATAAAAAAAAATTTTGGATTGGCGCTATTCATTTTTAGCTCCATCCCACTTTTCTATTTTTAGCTCTCTATTATTATCTAGAGTTATAGTTTCACTTTATTATTCAATAATTTTTAATTCTTTCAGGAATTTAACGAGTTCCGGTCGAAATGTGGACTTTTGTGGAGTTACGATTGGATTTCGATTCCTCTGGTTTATACCCAGGTTGGTATGTATTCCGTTAGGGTTTGGTTGATGTATTTTTGATTTTGGGGTGAGTTTTATTTTTTGGGTTCTTTTTTTATGCAAAATATTAATTTTTAGGTAGTGACAATAGCAACTTATTCATTTTTCCTTGCTGCTCTAGTCGGGAGGCAGTACGTCGAAGAGGCCAAAAAGCAGCTCCAGATGGAAATCGACATTTATCTTCCAGTCTTCACTATTTTACAGTTTTTCTTTTTTATGGGACTTTTAAAAGTAATATGAAATAAGTTAAAATATAATTATTACATTTTTTTTTTAGGTAGCAGAGCAGTTGATTAATCCTTTTGGGGACGACGATGAGGATTTTGAGCTTAACTGGTTGATAGATAGGCATACAAAAGTGTCGTATTTAGGCGTCGATATTTTGATGACAAAAACGCCACCTTTGGTCAAAGATAAATATTTCAACGAAATCAACTTGACCTTACCCTATACGGGAGCAGCGTTCGCGTACAAAAAGAAGACCTACAGAGGATCCGTCCATAATATGCAGTAAGCAAATTTTAGGCTCGATAGCTTAACTAATTTTTTGCTTCCTCACTTATGGTTCATGCAAAAAGTCAATTTTTTGGTTATCAAAAATTAAAAAATTCCACTTGCTTTTTGCTGAACACACTATAAGTGAAGAAGCTATCCTGTCCACCGTGACAGTGTTTTTGCTATGGGAATGCACGCTCAATAACGATTTTAGAACAGAGGAAGTCATTTTATTGATTTCCAAATCCTTTTCTGAGGATTTTTTTTGTTTCGACCAGGCCCGGAATAGGACCACGAGGCCCAAGTGGGGAGGCGGTGTTGGGAAAAAATGCACCAAAAACGTTTTTCAAGTCATAATAATCGTCAAAAACGGACAAGAGGCCTGCAGATCCCTTCCCTATTGGTGGTATTCGTGATTCGATATCAACACCCTTGGATGGCTCGGGTGACCACCATTGTTTTCGTATTCCCAAATAAGCAACTTCCTCTGTTCTTTTCTTAAAACATCAACCCATAAAAATTACTTAGAATAGGGTTGCCACTTGCCCTATTCATGGCAAGAGGATTAGTTATTTAGGTCCGAATATCCCATCGTGAAGGCGGGAGTGTTTCCCAATTGGCAACCCTAATCTAAAACGAATGGAAAATAGGAAAATTAATACTTTTCTTCTGCTAGGGTGCCGGAAGATCAACAATCGATGTTCTTACCTGAAATTCTCGAAGAGGACGAAAACGAGACGACGTTAAAATCGACCCCGAAGAACTCGTTTCCAAATTTAAATGCTCTCCCAGCCAATGCGCCAGCAGGTATTTGGCGGTAAGACGTGTGTCCTACCCCCGCACATTTATTTCCCCGTTCCTGCGTTTTCGATATTTCAACTAATCAGATAAAAACTAATAATTTCGCACTTTTTAAATAATCGGTGATGGATCTAACTATTTCTTGCAAAATTCTAGGATCAACCCATTCCTTCGAAAATCCCACTGCTTCTTCAAAAATCCTTTTCCAATGTGAAATTTTTTTAAGTCGTGTAGTTTTTCATGAAATTTTGGCCTCTTGGATGGGTCCCAGTTTTCAAAATTTCCATGTATAAAATGTTTTTTCCATTTTACTAATTAGATGTTTTAGTTTATACTTCAAATATTATACCTTTTTACTAAACTTTTGAGGTTATAGTGGATTAGAATGTTTGAAAAATATAACAAGATGTCGGTTGACTTTTCAATGCATGTATCTTAGGTTTCAAATTGGGTTTCCTGGGTTCCTCCATATTTAAACGCCCTTTAAGCTTTTTGTTCCCTAATTGTGATTGTTTTTCAGGTCTAGTTTGGGAGATAGCTTATCGAATATTGAAGAGGGTCAAGCAGGCTTTGCAGAACCGCAGGAGTCGAAATTGAAGTCGTTCTTTTTCAAAAAGCCTCCTACACCAGCCCGACAGCCCAAATTTATAACGCCGACGGAATTGAAGCAATGGTCCTCGAATTCGACGCTGGATAGTTTTTGTTCGATGGCGGGTCCTAATGAGTCATCTTTTGAGACTCAAGGGGAAGATGAAGAGAAAAGGGATTTGAATTTGAGACGACCAAGCGGGAGTTCGGCTCAGTGGAAAGGCGTGAGGTGGAAGCCAGTGCTCGATGATAATGGTGACGTCTGGAGCGACAACGCTGTGAGACGTTGCTCAGCCTCATCGACCACTCTCTGCTCCTCCTGCAAGAAAACGATCGACTCGCCGTTGAACCCACGGAGAAACACAGCACCGTCGACCGAGCACAAATTCCGCTGCCGTGCCTTCAAAGAAGGTTGCTCAGCCTACAGCCAAATCGACAAATCAGTCACCAAAAGTCTACCGAACCTCCTCAAATCGAGTTTAAAAGTCGTACCAGACACCGAAGAAAAAGACGAATAAACTTTTAAAATTTTATTTCGCCACGGTTGTGCTATCAAAGACATTTTTTTAACTTCACACAGTATTACACCATCAAATTGTTTTATATGTATTAAGACTGCGAATTATTTATAAAAATCCAAATAACGCAGTAGGGTTGTTGGGCTCTTTTTAATTTTTTTTTTCTCTTCCTTTTCTTTTAGGAAATTCATATTTTGTGATGATTTTTACATGTAAATATTGCGCCTGAAATGATTTTAAATGTACCAAATTTTCTAATTTTAAGATTTTTATTTAATTATGGTGGTTATGTTATGTTAAGTATAGAAAGTAAGTGTTTATGTTCTTTTAAAAAAGTCTAACAATATTGTCACAATTTTGCATCCCGAAATGTCATCTTAATGAAAATAATAAATTTTATATTTTAAGAATTGTTTTGTACCTATCTCTTGTTTTCAAAATTAGGTTGGAAGCGCTGCTGCGAGGAAGTAACTACATTCAAAATACAATGATAACGGTTTTCAGAAAACCTCGCTTCTTCCATGATCCATATTCAAGAGGACTGTGATGGATCTGGCTGAGGTTACAAAGGGAAATTGAAATATTAGACGGTTGTATGTGTAAAAACGTGTGTAAAAATGTGTAAAAAAAAGTTTTAGTAAAGAAAAAAAAAATCTTTACAAAATCATAACTCCAGGACAGAGGAGTAGGAAACCAAAGTTTTCGCCATTTTACATGGGAATCGATATCTTTTTAGTAGAAAAGGACCAAAGCGTTCGTCATATTTTGCTTTTTGGGGCCAAAATAAAGGAGGCCACAATATCACTTTTTTCTCTACTCCTTCGTCCAAGCGAGATAGAAACATCATTTTTGCTTTCCGGGCGGAAAACCTAAAATAACTTAATAGATTCAGAAACTAGGGCAAAAATAAAGGTGAGTTACCATTTAACTTTTTTCTCTATCGTCAACCGTTTTCGATCTAACCTAGTAAGTTTCCAGACTTTCCACCCTGTACATATGTATATGATATATCCACAGGTATTTTGAGCCGTTCGATATAATCAATTGACCACGTTTTAATGCAATAGTGTGTAGGAATATGTATAAAATTTGAAGAATAATTTTTAAAACTAGGTAATTTTACTAAAACCAACTTGATTTACAAAATGAAAATCTTATCTGTATTTGACGATTTCTTTTTTTCGCGTTTTAACCGTGTCTTTCAGATAAGTCATGTTCTTTTTAACATTTCACAAAGAAAAGGAAAAAAACGCTAAAATTCAACTCTTGGTTAAAAGGGGTCATATTCTATTGAAAAATAACGCAGCTATGACTCCCCCAGTCAGAAATGCAATGAAAAGAACGGACATGTCAATCGAATTCGCTAAAATTAGTAGCGTAGAGCCAAGTTATGTTGGCAGGTCAAAGATAAGCCTCCTCTCCAGCTAGCAAACAAGTAGAATTTCACCCCCCCCCCACACCTTCCCGCCAAAACCAGTTACAATGTGGCCAACTTCCTAAGGTGATTTCAGACATCGAAAGAGAGAAGCAATCTTTTCCAAAAACAACGAATTTTAAGCCAAAAAACTTCATAAACTATACATTGGTTCATTATTTCCGATAAATTACCCCTAAAGAATTAAATTATTAGAAAAACGGAATAAAATCAATAATTTCGCCCCTACAGCCCTCACGCAAACTCTTCATTATCGATTTTTACGCCAATAAATCTTTATTAAAAACCTAAAATTTTAAAAACAATTTTGAATGTACAATCTACAGTCCCAAAAAGGACGTTTTTGCCCATAAAAAATACAAAAAAAAAGATAAATGAAATCTAAAAATAAAACAAAAAAAAATCGCTTTAGGTCCGGTAATCGATTGTTTTTGCCTTTTATAAACATTCGCCTTCGATTATTTAAATAACTTTTCAATAAAATACAGCAAAAAACTCGACAAATTTGGTAGTTTTGAGGGACTTCCTAAAATGGAGGATTTGAAATAAAATTGAGTAAAATCATGTGTGAAGAATCGATTTAAATGACGTCACGGCACTGAAAAGAAAGTGAAAGAAAAATAAACGGGAATCCATTGAAAAGCGAGTACCCGAGCAAGTTCGAAGTTTTGAGTTTCGAGGGTTGAAATGAAACAAAATTTCTAGTCTCAAGGATCAAAACCGAAAGTTTCCTCCCCCCGCTTATCAAATCCAATCGACGATAAACGAATCTTTGACCTTTTGACAGCTCGGACGGAATTATCTCGAAAATGTTGTCATTATCTCGACTCGGCCTTATCAGCAATCTTCAGAGGTAAAATACAAATAATTCAATTTTTTTCTTCTTATTTTTAATTTATATCTATACTTAGGATTGAAGTGGGGTTATATCGGGATGTTGTGTTCGGGTCGTTTTAGACTCGTACAACGTTGAAAATTTCAAGATTTGGCAATCTAAATTAAGAGAAAAAGTTCTTTCAAGGATGATTGAGCAATGGCTTCATGTGGCTGTTGTCTATTTTGGTCTTTTTTGTGGTGGGCGTTGTCGGTTTTCAATGTTGGTGCCAGTTGCCAGGCAGGCAGAACCAGTTTGTGATTAGATGGGGCTTATTGACTTGCTTACATTGAATTTGTTGTTGCATCTTAAAGTTTTTCCGATCACCTCTGTGATTTATTTGGTGAGGATTTTAAGCCTTTAATGCTGATCACTTTCTAAATCCATGCCAGGTCTAATGAACTGGTGATAGCTCAGTTTGAACAGGGATAGTTACTGGGCCTGCTGAAGATATCCTTGCTGTTTCCACTTCATGATATTTTGCTGGTCCTGTTATTTTTGTTCTGGTGCCATTTGCTGCACTGTTGGACCAGTAGGTGCTTAGATTGTGTCATCGGGCAAGTTATTGCCTTGCATTGAATTCTGGTGCTTCTAATCTAGCTAAATCTTCTGCTCCTAGTCACCTACTAACTTCAATTCATGACATTGAAGTGGCTGCTCATTTTGTTGCTTTACTGCTAGGACCGTCTTGGCCCAGGCTTGCCTGCTTGCATTGAATTTTCGCTTCTAAAGTGTTTATTCTGTGTGCTGGCCATCTCTTGGTGTGGCTTGGGCAGGGTCCCCACTTACTCAAGTGGTATGTGATACTGCAAGCTGTTAAGCTCAGTGGTTGCTTAGACTATGGCAGTCATGGGGCATGCAAATGGTGGCCTTGTTTGCTGATTGGCCATTTTGGTCAGTCTCATTGATAAGTGGGGTCTTTTAGGCTGGTTTGGAGGCTACAAGTTCAATTCCCCTGACTGGCCCTGACGTTTTTCCTACTTGTATGACCTTTTCTGAGTGGTAGGCTGCTAAGACCAGTTGGTGCTTTCGCTGGGAAGCTCTTGCTCACATCAATTTTCCGGTGCTCTAACCAGTTTAACCCATGACATTCTGGTTCCACGACTGACTAGTCATTTCCAAGGCCAAAACCAACACCCCTGTGGCAAATACTTTTTGACCAACTTACTAAATGATCCAAACTTTTGTTTCTTATTTTGCAGATTCGCAGCTCGTGCTTCATCATCGATCGTTCCCGAGTGTAAAATCGACGAATTTAAAGTCAAAAATGAGCCCGTCCTCGGTAAACTTTGTCTCAACATTATTTTCCATTTTATTAATTTCGTTTATAGAATATCTTCCTGGAAGCAAAGAGCGACAAGAGCTCGAATGCGTTCTCGACAAAATGGCTGGCGAGACGAAAGAAGTTCCTATCATCATCGGCGGCAAAGAAATCACCACCAAAGAAAGCAGATTTCAAGTCATGGTAAGTTTATTCCTGCTTGTTTTTTCGTCTATTTATAGGCACAAGGGTGTCTATTTTAGAAGTCCGAATGTCCAAGTCTAAAATTTTCTTCTCGTTTTATCATTTTTTTGTTTTTTAGCCACATAATCACAAAAAGAAGCTCGCCAAGTTCTATTATGCTTCAACGGTAAATTTTGTTTATTATTTCTTTTCGATTTTGTAATCAAATTTTTTTTCAGGATGTTGTAATCAAGGCGATCAACAATGCGAACGAAGCACAAAAATGTTGGGATACTGTCCCATTAAAAGAGAGGATAGCAATTTGGTTAAAAGCTGCCGATTTGATGGCTACGAAGTACAGGATGGAGTTAAATGCGGCGACCATGCTTGGGCAAGCGAAAACAGTCGTTCAGGCAGAAATCGATTCAGCTGCCGAACTTATTGATTTTATTAGGTAAAAAAAGTAAACCTCAATTTTTAATTTACGAACTTTGTTTTAGATTTAATGCATATTATGCTTCCCAAGTTGTGAAATATTCGCCGGTGAGTCCTGACCCAAAAACGACTCTCAACTCAATGCGGTACAGAGGACTTGAAGGTTTCATCGCTGCGGTTTCGCCGTTCAACTTTACCGCAATCGGCGGTAACCTCGCCTATACTCCGGCCTTAATGGTAAAAAACATAAAGAGCCTTTAAAATAAAACAAACATAAATAAATGACAGCTTGACAGACCTTAATATAGATCGCCGTAAGTGCCAAATCGCTAAGTTTGGCCCTTTGACAAAACCAAAAGACGGACTGAATCGATTAAGTTTTGAACAAAAAAAATTCATTTTTTGGGGAACCTAATTGGGAAAATTTCAATTAGAATGAGGAAAAGTGGCCACCTGGAAAATTAAGAAGCTGGGAGTTTTAGGGGATGGGAAAAGCTGGAAGTTTTGGTTTTGTTTCCGAATATTGTGGAATATTTTTTAAATATAAAAATTTTTTCAGGGTTGTGCGACTCTGTGGAAGCCGTCGGATACAGCATTGCTCTCGAATTATCTAATTTATAAGATAATGACTGAGGCCGGCGTTCCTCCAGGAGTTGTAAATTTCGTACCAGCGGACGGTCCAGTTTTTGGCGACGCCATCACCGCCAGCCCCGACCTCGCCGGAATCAATTTCACCGGTTCAGTCCCGTAAGAATTTTTCTCCTTAACCCATTCTCTACTTTTCTAACATCTTTTGCATGTTTTACTTGACTTTTTTCTCTCACCTTTCAAAAGAATTAGAAATTGACGAATTTCTAAATCTTTTAGGTAACTTTCGCACATTTTCCTACCTTTAAAAACGAAATCCGCATTAAGAAAAAAGTCAAAAAAAAGGTCATAATATTGCTTTTTCAGATGAGAGTACCCCGAGAGTTGCTGATCTGACCGGTTGTGAAGACTCAGAAGGCCGAAAGAAGAATGTGTGTGAAAAAAGGGCTTTTTTTCATAATCCAAAATTAAAAAGCCCATTTTAACACCGAAATTTTGATGTTTTAGCCTTTTTTTATCTTGTCGTTCTTTCTGTTTCAGGACGTTCAATCGCCTCTGGACTCAAGTCGGAAAAAATATCGACAAGTACAAAAACTACCCAAGGCTCATTGGAGAATGTGGAGGCAAAAACTTTCATTTTATTCACCCTTCAGCGGATGTGGAATCAGTCATCAATGGCACTATCAGATCCTCTTTTGAGTTCTGTGGTCAAAAATGTTCCGCTTGTTCAAGAATGTACGTCCCCCAATCTCTCTGGCCCAAGGTACAATTTTTCTCAATTTTGACATTTTTATAAACTTTTTTTTTAGATAAAAGAAGGACTTTGTGCTGCCCAGAAAACATTAAAAGTCGGCGATGTTAGAGAATTTGACACTTTCATGTCGGCGGTGATTGATGACAAAGCTTTCAAAAGGATCAAAGGTTATATAGAAATGGCCAAAAAAGAAGACTGCTTAGAAATCATCGCAGGTGGAAAATGCGATGACAGGTATTTTTTTTCACCATTTTTTACTTAATTTAAAACAATTTATTTTTAGCTGTGGATATTTTATTGAACCGACGATTGTTGTAACCAAAGACCCTCTTGCGAAAATCATGACTGAAGAAATATTCGGCCCCGTTTTGACGATTTATGTTTACCCGGATGCTGAAATCGACCAGGCTATCGACCTCGTAGCAAATTCGACTCCGTACGCGCTCACCGGTGCTGTTTTCGCTCAAGACATGTAAAAATTCTTTTTAAATGAACATAATTTTTATTTTTATTTTTAAAGGAAATTCCAAGTCGCTGCTATGGAAAAACTGAAAATGACTGCCGGAAACTATTATGTGAATGACAAATCTACAGGTTCGGTCGTCGCACAACAGCCATTCGGTGGATCAAGAATGTCAGGTAAAACTTAGTCTTCCTTCAATGTGTGCCTTCCCAATCGAAAATCTTAACCGATTATTTTTCAGGAACGAATGACAAAGCTGGAGGTCCGCATTACATCCTTCGCTGGTCGACGCCGCAGTCGATCAAAGAAACATTCGTACCACTCAAAGACATCGCATACCCATACATGAAAAAATAAATGAAACGCCGAGTACTTAATACTCAAAACTAATCTAATTTATTTACTCGGGGGAAAAACTGGGGGAGTGCTGTGATAAGCGCGTCCTGAGTGCGTCAGTATTCACAAAACAGTATTTTTATTAAAAAAGAAAAATCAAAAAAAGACGCGATCGCGTTTATTTAGAATGTTACCACTTTTAATTTTAAATCACTGCTTATTTATTGCCCTATTTATTTTTATTTTCTCCCACCAAATCCCCTAAACGTAAATATCTAATATTTAGCGGTTGTAAGAGATCTTGTGTTGTAAATTAAGTATGGATGATCTCTATAATGTATCGGAAAAAATTTCAATGTTAAGTGTTAATATAGAAAAAAACAATAAATGTTTATGAATTTTCTTTTTTATTCATATTCTTTTCTCTGTAAAGCTTTCGCTTATTAAATAATAAAATTAAATTATAATTTGAATTTTATTTGTATCACCTATCACAAGGTCTTGTCGTCTTCCATGTACTTATAGTGTTGTTTAGATTGACATGTATGTAGTCAAGGATATTACAAGATAAAATATCTCTTCTTTTTCTTTATTTCCTTTATAGCTTTTTGAAGATTTCATTTTCGGGATCCCCAGAGCCCCCCGATCACGAATATATAGGTCTCGGAGCTTCCATCGCACAAACCGCAATAGCTTTCTTTGGAAATCAGCTAAAAAGTTGATTCGTGGAGGATTCCTTTTCTGCAGTAGGTAAATTTTCGAAAAATGTCATTTATGGTATGCGGGTAATACATAAATTCCAAAGGAGTCCACCAGCCAGAAACCGAAAGCAAAAGTTCTTTGCATCAAATGATCAAACCAATTTTTGCTGTACGGTCGTCCTTTATCTTTAAATATTAACATAAAGATAAAGGAAGAATTTCAGCTTCTTAATCAGCAGATATCTTTGGTTTAGTGACCTTTGATTATATCAGAAACGTTTATCTTCCTAATCTTTGTCTGTAGCTTTTGAATGGAAATTGGAATGCAGTCAATTTTGTGCTAGCAAGTCGACTATAACTCTCTTTTCATAAATTCGTAAGTTTCTGGATTTTGAAATATTTTAAAATAGGCTAAGCTGTACCAAACTGCACTAAACACTATGGGTTACTCATTAGGATTAGGCGACTGAATTTTTTCCCCTCAAAATAAATATAAAAAAATTGAATAGGCACCATGGGTAAGCTAAACTCTACTACTCTACTAAAAGAAAAATAGCGTGAAAAATGTTTAAAAATTTTTTTTCCGTGACTTTGTTGGCACTTTGGGAACAAGACACATTGATGATAGATTTAGGCTTAAAATTTCAAGAAAATCTGTTGAAAATTAAAGAAGTTATGAATTTTTAAATTTCCCTCCTTGGACCACGTGACCACCACCATCGATGATGACCATCGCCGCTAATCAAATCGTTTTTTAAAAAATTGGGTTCCGCTCTGTCAAATGTCAATAGACACTTTATAAAACTTCTGAAAAAATTCTCTTAAATTTTAAATTCATAAAAATGCGAATTTTGTTGAGAAATGGTGCTTTTTGTGAAAATAAGGTTAAAGTCTTATCAATCGTTATCATCGCGTTATAAATCAACTTCCGTTGTTTGAAGTCCTGTCAGTCAATTTTGCCGGTTTCTTAATTTTAAAAGAGAATTTTTAATATTTATTGGAAAATGGATAAAGTAGAAACGGAAAATGATGGGGTGAGACTTTTTTTATTTGTTTGATGCCAAAATTCTATTTTTAATATAAAGCAAAAGACCTAAACCCAGATATTTTAAATTAAAAATCCTGTACAATTAGGGCCTTTCATTAGTGGTCGATTCTTGTAATTTTGATCAATCTAGTTGTTATGCATCATCAATCTTCAATGTTTTTTTCACCGTTGCCATGGCTACTTGCCCATATTTGATGCTGCCAATCCATGAAATGACAAAATATGGGCCAATTTAGAACAAATTCCAAGAAAAAAAAATAATTTTGGAAAGAGTTCACATGACCAAAACTACACCAAACCAGTCCAATCATGAGTTTTGATTGGTAGGAACCAGTTGGCTGTGGTAGACAGCACAATATCAAATTTTTGATATCAAAACGTGGACTTTCTACTTTTCTTGCATTTTGATGGAAAGGGGAACCATCTATGAGTTACATAATTTATTATGTTGCGAGGTCCATTTTTAAGGGTTTTTTTTTTGCTGTTCCAGGATAAGGAGATGGACGTTTTCAAGAAAGGTTGGTTCACGGAAATCGACGAGCTCTGGCCAGGATTTGCTTTATCGTTGGAAATCGAAAAAGTTTTATTTTCCGGCAAGTCAGAATATCAAAAAATTGAAGTTCTTCAAACGTGAGATTGAAAAATGATTAAATTTTTTTTAAAATATAATTTTTCAGGAAATCGCATGGAAGAGCTTTGATTCTTGACGGTATCATTCAATGTACGGAATTAGACGAATTCTCCTATCAAGAAATGCTTGCGTATTTGCCTTTACATAGCCACCCTAATCCTGAGAAAGTAAGTTAAAAAAATGTTTTAAAAATCTTATTTGAATTTTTCAGGTTTTAATTGTTGGGGGTGGCGATGGAGGAGTTGCCAGGGAAGTTGCCAAACATCCGACAGTGAAGTCGATCGAGCAGGTCGAAATTGATAACCTTGTGATGGAAGTTTCCCGAAAATATTTACCAAATATGGCTCAAGGTTTAGACCATCCTAAAGTGACTGTGCATGTTGGGGATGGTTTCGCCTTTTTTAAAGACTGTAAAGAAAAATACGATGTCATCTTGACTGATTCTTCAGATCCAGTCGGTAAGTTGGAAACCATTTTTTTGGTAGAAAGTAATCAAATTTTTCAGGACCTGCCATCCCTTTATTTCAACAGCCTTATTTTGAACTGATGAAAAAAGCTTTAAAACCAAACGGAATTGTGTGCTCTCAAGCTGGAACACCGTGGACCAATCTTGACATTGTTGTCAACACATACAACAACTGCAAAAAAGCCTTTCCAGTCGTCTCTTATGGTTATACATCCGTCCCCTCGTACCCAAGTGGTCAAATCGGTTTCGTCCTTGGAAGTTTAAATCCTGTAAGTTCAACCAAACAAAAGTTGTCGGTCAATAAAATCATTTTTAGGAGACCAAATTTGGCGAACCACTCAAAGTACTTAGCGACGAAGAAGTGGAGGAGATGAAATTTCGCTATTACACTAGTGATGTCCACAGGGCGGCTTTTGCGTTGCCCAAATTTCTCAGGGACGCCCTCAAAAGTACTTGATGCCTTTTCAAAGACTAGGTCGTCATCGATCCTAAAGATTGCATTATATTTTATAATAAAATTAGTATTAGTGTTGACTCAATGATACCATGTTAATGAATCGAATAAAATGACTGCTGCCATCCATCATCAAAAGTCTTTATTTTCTCCAACTTAATGCAATTTTTAGCAGCAAATCTACTCTGGGATTTTCTTCCGCCACAACATAAGCATGGAATACATATT